>OOIL02005165.1:4859-18380 GCA_900332095.2 Cuscuta campestris | reverse complement strand
TTTGGGGGTTGGGTTTGGGTTTGTGATTGCTGGGCTTTTGGCACATAAATGGGAGGCTTGGGAAAATACAAGGGATGGGATTTAAGGGTTTTGGGCTTGGGCTCATTGGGCTTAGGCTCAATAGGCTTAGGAAAAGTAGGATTGGGTTGAGGATTCGGCTTGGGGGGAGGGATTGGGTGTTGAGGTGTGGGCTTTTTAATTGGAGTAAGAGGTGGGGAAATATCCTTCAGCTTGCATCTTGCCAGAGAATGGCCCTGTCGCCAGCAGTAATCACAATAAAATGGAACCTTCTCATACACTACCGGCTGGACAAAACCACAATCTTCATCACCCACAACTTCCGAGGTACCCACAAAAATTTCCTTCAGCCGAGGCTGAAGCAAATCCATTTCAACACATACCCGGGCCACATGTGGTTTTGCCTTAGCTAAAGTGACACTATCCACACCCAGCAATTTTCCAATGGGTTTGCAGATCAAGGACAATGCATGAAAATTGAACATATGCAGAGGGAGACCATAAAAGGAAATCCAAACAGGTGACAATGAGGTCTCATACTCCGGATCAAAATCAGGTGTCCATCGGAATAAACGCATAGGGTGCAACCCATTGAAAATAATAGTGCCTTCTAGCAAAAGATTTGTGCAATCGTGGGAGTTGGAGAACATAATAAAAACATGCTTCGAATCCCGCCATCCAACAGAAACAGATCCACGAAAGACATAATTAGTAGTAAAATATTGCTTGATTACCTCCAGTTTAGGTTGCCCATGAGAGAATTTGCCAACCAGAATATATTTGTCAATGAGAGGAAGTTGGCTGACCTCAGACTGCATGAAACGAACAGCGGGCAAACCCCGATGAATTGTGACCTCGCGATCAGGAAACGGCTCCGTAACAGGCGTAGGAACTTTGTTGCGATTGGAAGCTGAAACCACTTGAGCGAGGCTGGGAGGATGTTGTTTGGGTTCAGGAGGATGATTTGGATTTTCAAGATTTTTCCCGGTGGCCGGCGCCGCCGTCGCCGGAAAATTGACCGGAGCAGAAACAGGCGGGACCAACGCCGTTCGAACCGTCTTCTTGTGAGGATCTCGAATATCCAAGTCTCCATTTCCAATTTCGCCTGTAGCGTGTTGAATTGAAGGATTTTTGCTCGGAAAAACCCTAGGTGGCCGAAATTGGGTGTTTTGATTCTCCTGATCAATATGAACAATTGATGATCCAAAAGTGATGGTGGAAGGTCCAGGAAGGTTTTGCACAAAATTTCCGACCCCAATTGAGCCGGTGGTGGCCGGAATTGACGTCGACCCGCCGAGAACCGCCGTGACGGGTTGCAGCGGCGATCTGGCGTTCCCGGCGTCCAAATGAAGCACGGCCGGTGGCGTTGGACTCGTATGAATGTCAGGAACAAGATAGGAGCAGCTGGGAGCCTCGCCGATTAGTGTGACGGCCGGAAAAAATTGCGCCGCAGAAAGGAGATCGCCTCCTTCGACCTGGCGTTTTCCGGCGACTTTTTCAGGGAAGTTTGGGTGCTCTGAGTTCGTCTTGATGTCAGGGATGGGTGGGTGGCGCGGCTGATCGCCGGCCATGGCGGCCGGAATTTGCAAATCGCCCAAAAGGGCGAAAATTCGCCTAGAGAGAGAGAGAGCCGCGGGTGGGTTTAGGGTTTAGGGTTTAGGGTTTTAGGGTTTAGGGTTTAGGGTTTTTTTTTTTGTTTTTTTTTTTGTTTTTTTAACGACCGGTTACAAGCAGGGGGCCCGAGGCCCGTTAACCTCGTGACTACCCCGGGGCCCGTTAACTTGCGAGATAGCTAGCCCACTATAGAAAGCCCAACCCCATAAACCCAAGTCTACTTCCCAGTGGGTCACCCATCATTCCCATGCTAGCACGCTTAACTCTGGAAAATTCCTCCAACATTGCATCTTCTGGGGATCGAACTCGGGTGGTGTGGTTCCCCAATCAACCCTGCGCCCAACTCTACAGGGGGGAACCACGGGTTTAGGGTTTAGGGTTTAGGGTTTAGGGTTTAGGGTTTAGGGTTTAGGGGTTTTTTTTTTAAATTTTTTTTTATTATTAATAATGAACGGTCGGTTACAAAGCAGGAGGCCCGAGGCCCGTTAACCTCGTGACTACCCCAGGGCCCGTTAACACCCGAGGTAGATAGCCCACTATAGAAAGCCCAGCCCCATAAGCCCAAATCTACTTCCCAGGGGGTCACCCATCATTTTTGCTACTTCCATGCCAGCACGCTTAACTCTTTAAAATTTCTCCAAATATGCATTTTCTGAGGATCGAACCCGGGTGATGTGGTTCGCCAATCAACCCTGTGACCATCTCTACAGGGGGGAACCACGGGTTTAGGGTTTAGGGTTTTTTTTTTTAACAAAATGCAATTTATTAAATAATCAAAGAATACAAACGTCTGAACAAGCGGGAACAGGCTCCTCACTTGTATAAAAAGTAAGCAACAACCAAAGATAAAATGTGAAGAGCTTATCAGATATTGGAACATAGACTTAAGTGCAATTACAAAGCCAGCTCAAAACATTCCACTTAAATCCAAGAATAAAATCATTCCCGGAGCCCCAACCCCCGCAAGGGTAAGGCCTAAGGTCAGATAATCCGATCAAGGGAATGCTCTGAGCCAGGAAATGCAATCGACATAAGTCTAGTCCAAAATCCAGAAAAGCCCAGCTAAAATGAAAAAAGAAAGAAAAAATATGTGCAAAAATAATCCAAGTGAGCCATAGATGAGCCCAAAATATAAGCCAATGCTAGGCCCAAACTGTGAGAGTCCAAAAGCAGCCCAATCCAACTCAGCCCAAGTCCACGTAAGGTATGCAAGAAGTCCAAGGCCCAACAAGAAAGCCCAAGGTATCATGTGAAGAAGAATCCAAATATCAAGTCCAAATCCAATAAGTAGAGGCCCAACAGATGAAGCCCATACCAAATACGGCCCAAAAACCACGGCCCCAACTAGTCAAGGCCAGCGTCCAAATTCCTGCCCAAGCAAAGAAGCTCGCCGCTGTCCAAGCCCAAATCGGCCAGTCCGTCAAGCATATCCACGCCAACCCAAATCACCAAGCAGGCCATCCATGAAACCGAAGCCATCCATGAAACCGAAGCCCACCAGCCACGGCCCAATGCAGTTGAAGTCCAGTATCTAGCCCATAGTAGCCCAAGCCCAGCCGAAACCCAAGTAACCAGATCAGCCGAAGTGGCCCAATCCCAGAAGTAGCCCAGCCATATAAGATAACCAAGTCCAAGATGTGTAAAGTCAAATGTAAAGTCAAATGTAATCCAAAGGTCCAACATGATGAGGAAGAGTGATCCAAGAAATGAAGTCCAAAACGAAAGAAGAAAGAAAGGAAAAGAGGTACCACTATGGGTCAGTGGCCAACCCTTAGCCCATTATCGCCGGCAGATAGCGGGTGCTCTAACCTCACGCGCAAGCACTGACGCAGGCGGAAGAAACCTCACCGGGCCCCACCCAGTCTCCCGACGAGGGCACCGATTTGATGACGGTACCACGCATACGCACTTTCCGTGTGCGCCACGGGTGCTCAAATCCTCAATCCGCAAGCACTGACGGGCATCCTTTACCGCGGACGCGTACGTGCGCCTTTTGACCGCAGGCGCGGTCGTTAAGGCACTCAGATGTGATGCAAGATGGATAAAGCCTTTACCGGACAGCCACCTCTGCCCGGGCTAGGATGCCAAATACCGCTGGCAACTACGGGCGCTAAAAACCTCAGACGCTAGCGCCTACGTACCCCAGGAGCCGCAGGAGTCGACGGGGACGAAAGAAACTCTGCAAGACTACGCCCATCATCTCGCAGAGGCACCGTTCACCGCCGGTACAACACGTGGCCCCAAACCGCGGGAACCAACGGGCACCCTTTAACCGCGGGTACATACGTGCGCCTCTTAACCGCAGACGCGGTCGTTAAGGCACTCAAAGAAGTGCAACTAGGGGTTACCCCCATCCTCATCAATGCGAAAGAAGGGTAGATCGTCCATAGGAAGGAGAGATCGTACCCGAATGTCAAGATCCTGCATATTAGTAAACTCCTGCGTCCCCTCTGCACTATCCACGGCCCACAATGCCAACTCAGTCGTCGGGCCATTCGCCCGAACGTCACAATGAAACCACTGGACCGTCGCAATAGTACAGAGGAAACGCAGTCTAGCATAAACATCATGAAGGTACCACGGAGTACCCTCCCTAAAGAAGCAAGCTAACTCTGAATGGTGGGACTCCACGTGGATGCGCAAGAAGGACTGGGATATACACCACTGAATACACCGAAGAAGCACGTCCATCCCTCCATGCTCCACTGGGTCCCACCTGAAAGCAATAGAAGAAAGAGCATAGAGAAACTTACCTGTAGAGTCGCGCACAATCGCTGCATTTGCCCCACGGAGCGGGGCCCTCGCCACATTCACCTTGACGGCGCCATCCGGCGGTGGGACCCACCGAATAGGCACCACCCTCCTGCGTCCAGATCCTCGTCGAACATGCTCCATTATTACCGACCAGCGGGGAGGCAATAGACCTCCGCCAGGCCAACGACGATAGATGCACTCCGACACCGTCGTAGCCACCCGAAAGATAATGCGTGCAAAGTTGGGCCGAGCATCCCCATACTTGCACGCAGCATAGTGCGTCCAAAGCTCCCAAAGAATGATCATCGGCAGGCGGTGGAACAGGAACGAGAGCATCCTGCTCTTCGGCTTCTGCGCCCACCATATACTCACGACAGATCTCAAACTGTGATGTGCGCCCCTGATATGGGCAAT
Organism: Cuscuta campestris; assembly: GCA_900332095.2. Lineage (NCBI taxonomy): Eukaryota > Viridiplantae > Streptophyta > Magnoliopsida > Solanales > Convolvulaceae > Cuscuta > Cuscuta campestris. The sequence goes on along the minus strand of OOIL02005165.1, from coordinate 13,580 downwards.
CTCTGTGAAATAACTCCAAACACGCCGCGCCATGCTCCCCTGATAGAGAATATGTGTAATGGTCTCCCGTCCTGGCGACGAACAGCAGAAACATCGAGAGGGTAAAGCAAGCCCAAATCTCGCCAAGACATCATCAGTGGGAAGGCGCCTCTCCATCATGCGCCACACCAAGAAGGACATCTTCCAAGGCAGGTGCCGCTGCCAGCATCTCTTAAACATAGTATCCTCAACCTCCTCAACCCTCCGCGGTCTAAGCAGCTCCTTAGCTGAAGCAAGAGTAAACTTCCCATCCGTAGAGGGAGTCCAAATTGGAATATCCGCATGATCAGAGACAAGTGATGGAGGCTCAAGGCGCAATTGCCGTAGGAGGTCAGGTGGCAAGGCATCATGGTCAAACATAAAATCAGAGCGATACATATCGCCCACTTCATCAGTCCAATACCCACTGCAGCCATCGACCTGGCGATGCAAGGCACCCAGTCTAGACCATGTATCCCACCAGAAATTCGACGTGCCAGAGAGTACACGCCATCTAATCACAGGCTCAACCAAAGCTCGAATATCTAGCATGCGCTTCCATGTGTGCGAATCATCATCAACACGCTGCTTGGACACAGGATGGACGCGGCTACAGTACTTAGCCCTCATGAATGCCGTCCAAATAGTGTCCTGTGTCCTAAAGTTCCACCAGAGCTTGGCTGAACAAGACTTAGCCAGAGTCATAAGATCAAGGAAGCCGACCCCACCTTCCCTCGTTGGTCGTGCCAAAGTCTTCCAAGATCCCCAATGATAGCGTCACGTCCCTCCCAAGCCAGACCAAAAAAATCGGGTCATGATAGACTCCATCTCACATATCACCGCTTTGGGAGGGAAATGTGCAGCAAGCAAGTGTGTCGGGATCGCCTGTAGAACACTCTTAATCATAATAGCCTTCCCCCCCGGAGAGAGGTAGCGCCCCATCCACGCACAACACTTATCCCGCATCTTCTTCAAAACAGGCTCAAAGTAATGAATGCGCTTCTGACCATGATAAATAGGACAACCAAGATAAGTGAATGGAAGGACATCCAATGAACACCCGAGAGTATCTCGAACACGCTCCAGCACGGGTGCCAACGCCTTAGGGTGCATATAGAATGCACTCTTAGCGAAGTTGACAGCCTAGCCTGAAATCTGCTCATATGACTGTAAAACTACTCGAACCCTCTCCAAGGTGTTCCCCCTCGCCGAAGTGAAGATAACAATATCGTCGGCGTAGGCAAGATGATGAATATGTGGGGCATCACGAGGCTGTGTGAACCGAAAAACTGCAGGATCTGTATACAGCTGGGCCAAAGAGCGAGAAAGAACCTCTGCTGATAGAATGAACAAGGACGGAGAGAGTGGGTCACCCTGCTGCAGGCCCCTCGTCGAATGAAAAAAGCCCTCTCGAATCCCATTAATAATGACTGAGTACCATATATTCGAGATGGCCCGATAGATCAAATCGATCCAAGTCTCTGAAAATCCAAATCGGCGCAATACTGACATCAAGAAAAACCAAGAGACCCGATCATAGGCCTTCATCATGTCCAGCTTTAGAATGACATCTTCATTATCTACCCTCATCCCGTGACACATCTCCTGAGCCAAAAGAATATTATCAGTGATAGAACGCCCCGCCACAAACCCGCTCTGATGCGGGGAGAGCAGTCGGGGAAGCACAGAAGCCAAGCGAACTACCATGATCTTCGTGATGATCTTCTTGCAATAATTACACAAACTGATGGGTCTAAAGTCCGCAAAAGTCGCAGGATTGGGCTTCTTGGGCAATAAAACAATAGAAGTGTGCGTGAGGGAACGAGTCAGATCGTGGCCCAAGAAAAAAGCCTGCACCATCGCCAATAAATCCGTGCAAATGATCGTCCAAGCAGCCTTATAAAAAGCCCCAGTAAAGCCATCAGGTCCTGCAGCACTCAGAGAATCCATAGCAAAGACTGCAGACTTGACCTCCTCCATCTCCGGAACAGCACATAATCTCTCATTATCATCAACAGTGACCAGCCGTGGAATCATGTCTAAGGCCGAAGATGTGACACTACGATCTGCAGTGAACATGGCTTGAAAAAAGGCAATCGCCTGCGTCGCAATCGCAGCTCTCTCCATGATCCACTGCCCACGATCATCCTGTATGCGATGAATGTAAAGCTTCCGCCGGCGATCCTTCACCAAAGAGTGAAAGTACCCCGAGTTCCTCTCCCCGTCCGTCACCCATTTCGCATGGGCTTTCTGTCGCCAAAACTCATCCTCAATACGATACTGGTGCTTCAAAAGTGTAGAGCGCCGCTTAAACTCGATATAGGTCTCATCGGAAGAATCTGTCTGCAACTGTAGCTCAATGTCCCGCACATCCTGCTCAAGCACCTTAAGCCTATCAAAGATGTGACCGAAATTGTCTCGGTTCCATCCCTTCAAGCTATGTGCCAGACGCTTGAGCTTAGCACCAAAAACAAACATGGGACTGCCAGCAATATCCTCCCGCCAAGAATCAGCCACCACTCTCTAAAAATCTTCGTGCTCTGTCCATACATTAAGGAAAGTGAAAGGCCGCGCGGGAGGATGCTCATGAGACTTACACTCCACCAACAGTGGTGCATGATCAGATCCAACTCTATCCAAGTGATGCACCAAACAAGAAAACATATCCATCCATGGCCGGTTAAATAGCAATCGGTCAATCCGGCTCCGAATCTCCACGCCACCCACTCGATTGTTGAACCAGGTATAATCCGCCCCAGTGAAAGGAGAATCAACCAATTCACAATCCTCAACACATTCAACAAATGGCCGGTATTTAACTGGAGCATATGGCCGGCCGCCTTTCTTCTCTGAAGGATCGAGCAGACAGTTGAAATCACCCACCACCCCCCATGCCATGTCAGTCGGGAGAGCAGCGTGTGTCTCTCTAAGATATTCCCACAATGGCTCCCTGTCCCTGTACTTACATTTAGCATAAACCACTGATAACCAAAGAGGGCTAGGAAAAGAAGGATGAGAAAAGGAAAAGGTTAGTGACTGTGCAAAATGAGAAATAAAATGGATGGACGGTGCAATGTCAAAGTTCCAAAAGAGCCAGATTTGGTCATCAGCACCACACCTAGCTCCCGTGAAACCCAACAGCGTCCTAAAGTAGTCAATCTGCGAGGGTGCCTTCATAGGCTCCAAGATACCTAACAACACCGGAGTATGCTGTTTCAGTAAAATTCGAAGCTTAGAAAGGACACTCTGTGAGGTGATGCTCCTCACGTTCCAAACTAGGAACCGCATCATCATTGGGAACGCAAAGAAGTGGAGCGGGTGACTCTGCGTGGAGCAGGAACCACCCCCGTCTTATGCTCAGTTGCTTTTCGGGCGTTCTTAGTCGACTTGCCCCTAGTAGTTGGCGCCTCCCTTGCAGGGGAAAGGCCTCTCGCTGCAAGATCCCGGGCAATGTCAGTCGGATCCTCAAAATGGTCACCCGTGGACCCGTCACTAGTCTGTGAGCTACACTCGTCATCCTCCTTCCCCACCGAATTGGAAGGAATGGAAGATGCAGCTGTATTAAAGGCACAGACATCATGGCTGTCCCCACGCATCTCCCCCAAAGCATCAAAAGTATTAGACATAGCAAGGGCCAGCTCGGGGGGTTGAGGATCGGGAAAATGGACAATAGGAGAAGAGGAAGAAGTAGAGAGAGGCAAAGAAACGACAACGGAGCCTTGCTCAACTCCAGTAGGAGGAACAGATGGCTCAACGATCTGGGACGCCGACTGCTCAACCACAACAAGTGTGGGACTCGTGGCGTTAACAATAGTAGAAGGAACTAAACTAGCATCAGGTATGACAACATTCGGGGAGGGATGTGAAGAAGTGGGCACAAAGGCCTGCAAGCTAGATGAGGGTCCCTCCCCCTTACCTACATCATCAATGTCCATGACCTCAATAGGTCTGGACCCTTTCGCTGTCTTCTCTCTCCATACATACTGTGACTCCTCCCTTTGGGAGCCACCAGCGCTTGTACCTGCATCAACAATGGAAATACCTTTCCCCTCCCTTTGACGCCTGACCCTACTCCTGCTTCGCCTCCGTCGAGAAGGTTGGGCAGTCATGGGTACAGCTGTGGAAGGTTGGGGAACAACAACAACAGCTCTCGGATCCTGATTAGGAGCCAAAGTATTGCATGACAAATTATCGTGACCTTGTTTGAAACAGGCCATACAGTACTTTGGGATGCGTTCATATTCCACAGGCTGGAACATGCCCACATCCTCCTCGCCAGGTGCATCAGAAAAACCAATCCATATTTGTTCAATCCTAGGCTTCAACAAATCAATTTCCACCCTAGCCTTAGCCACATTGGGACGTGAGAAACTGGACGTTGCCACGTCCACTTTCAAGCATCTCCCAATGGGTTTACAGAGTTGGTGGATGGCACTCTCATTAAATAAATCCGCCCTCAAATTTGGAAACGTCACCCACACCGGTGCAACAGACGATTCAGTTTTAACGTTAAATTCCGGAGACCACCTAAACAGTCGCATGGGAAATTGTCCGTTAAACTGAATCTGCCCTTGCATGAAAATATCATTACAATCTTGGGGATGGGTGAATAACAACATAACATGGCGTGGGTCACGATGACTAATCTGAACAGACTCCCTAAGAATAAATTGAGCAGCAAACAACTTCCTCAATGTGGCAATTTCCGGACGACCATGAGAAAATTTACCAATCAAGAGATAATTATCCAATTGAGAAAGTTGTTGCATTTCTGACTTTTTAAAAACAACAGCCGGCGTACCTCTATGAAAAGTAGGGACTTTCTCCTCCACAACCACATTAGATAAAATAGCACAAGGGCGGGCAACATTAGCCCGTAAAGAGATACCTGGCGTGGAGGAGCCTGCCACAGCTTGTGCGAAGGATTTTGGAGCGCTGGGGGCTGAAGGGCCTGCAACAGCTTGGGCCAACGACGGCTTAGAAGTGTTCTGATTTCCTACTGCCCGTGAAGCATGCACCACCGTAGTGTCTTTAGGTAATGTTTTTTGAGGGGGAATATCACCCTTATGTTGCAAAGGAGCTGCACTAACACCAGAAAAAGAAACCCCTTTCCCCCCTCCAACATGTGAAGGGCTAATAGGCCTAGGACCCAAAAGACTTGGAGTATGAGAAAGGGCCTGGTTTGAAGGGGTCTGGGCAGCCACTTCCTTATCCTTAGAAACATTAAGAGGTATCATAGCAGTCCCAGCCGTAGAAACACCTGGAGTGGCAGATTCTTTAGCCAACCGAGCTTTTCTTTCATGTGGAAGTTCTAAAGTGTGAGGTTGGAACAAATGAGGTTGGGTGATAGGACGTATTTGCACCTCTTCCATTGGATCCTCTCCATAGGCAGACCCATCTGGTCCCATAAGTGCAATAAAAATAGCGCCATGGACATTATGACGTTTGTATTGTTCCATGGAAGGTAAAGGTACATGCAATAAAGCATATTCTGAATCCACCAAACCTTTGAGCTCAGCCCCATCAATTTCTTGCCATTTAAAGGAGGAAAAAACAGCAAGAGGGATTTTGATCTTCACATAATCTGTCACAGCAGTTGAGTTCCCCTTTGAGACATTTAGTCGAGCAGTTGGTGTGCATGAGGGAAGAGAGCTTGGAGGAACCATTGCACCTTGCCCAACGTCCAAAGGCTGCGACAAAGGTACCACATCAGTAGAAGGAACCCCACAAACATCCTGAACACTGGGAGAGATAGAAAGATTAGGACTTGATGCATGATTGCCCATTATCACCGTTGTGGACGCACTAGAAGGAGAGCTCAGGCCTCCGGGCACCAAAATGGCTGGGGTTTCGCTTATTCGCTGCGGCTGAACATAGGAAGATGATTGGGCATGGGGCGCGATGCTGGATTGGCCGAGAAGGGTGGAGAAAGGAGGCAACCCGACCTGGAGACCCGCCATGGTTGTGGGATACGATCTCAATACTCCAGCAACGGATGGACCTGCAAAATGGCTTCCCAGAATCGTGTGTCCACCGAGAAGTGACTGGAAGAGAGCTGGGGCGTCGTTGTGGCCGGAATACGCCGGAAAAAATGGAGGCAAAGTGCTGGAGATCGCAGCAACGCCGGGGACGTTTCCAGCAGCTGTTTCCGGCGTGTGATGGCTCGATAGAACCGGCTGAACGTCAGGAGGATGATGGGAGGGGTCCGGCGGCCGTTGGCCGGCCATGGTGGCCGGAAAAAGCTGATCGCCGAATCTGGAAAGTGGATTGCCGAAATCGCCAAGGGAGGAGCTCTCGCGCTTGGGTTTTTTTGGGTTTGGGTTTAGGGTTTAGGGTTTAGGGTTTAGGGTTTAGGGTTTTTTTGGCTTATAATAAATGATTCCTAAAAATGCCACAGTACATCAACTACCTAATTCCAATCAAATCTGTTTAAATGAAAAGTCAGCTAATTTTGAGGGGGATGCATCCATTAATGAAACCTAACCTTTATTAATCCCATATAAAAGCCCTTTTATCTTTCAGTTTCATCTGCCTTTTGAATCCCTATCCAACGTGCGTAATCGACCCACAATAATGAGCCCAAGAATGTGTTGCCAGTCCTAACGGCGAAGCAAAGTGCACTTAAAGCCAGCTTGTGCTGGTGCAGCAAAGGCTCCAGCATCCTCTGTTCAATAACACCTGCCAACACTTGGTACCGAAGGTTGCTAGAGACTGCCATATAGACACCATATGCAAAACTGGTTGATAACACGGGCACATTCTCCACCTCCCCCGCCGAGGCCTTATCAACAGTTTTTCGTGCATTTATCAGTGCATTCGTCACAAGGGTACCAACCATAGAAGAAGTAGTGCCAACTGCAAAGAGTTTTGCCCCATTTCGTGCTATAGCACCAAATCTCTGCAACAATGAAAATGATGTTCCGGGCAGAGCAACCACATCTGCAAAGACAATTTCCAGCTCATTGAAGAAATTTTCCCTGCGGCGTTCATATTCAGCAGCAGTCTTGGTAAAGATCCCGACGCAGCATTCCATGGCGACCTTAGCGAGGAAGAGATCGTCGGCTAAGAGCCGTTCCTTAAAGCCTCCGAACCGGAGAAGCCACCCCAGCCAAGCTGATTTTTCGAGCTCCAAATACCTTAAAACGATCGATCTCGGAATCCTCCCGTTCTCAATCGCCGCCTTCAAGTCGCCGGGCAGGCTCTCCAGCGATCTCCCGGACTCCGCCAGCGCCATCAACGCCTCCTTCCGATTGTTGCTGCTATGGCCGCCGCTCTCGCCGTCTCCGTGCCTGTCACCGCCGCCGCCGCCTGGGAATTCCCCCCCGTTGGTGCCCCCATCTCCGCCGCCGCCGGCAAAGGAAAGCAGCAAAAACGTACGGTGGTTAGGATTGAGAGTACGGCCGTTCGAAGAGGCCGAAATGGAAGCGGATCGTGCCACGTCCGGGTAAATGGCGGCGACGCGGCGAGCGAGGAGTTTGGGAGGAGAAGGATGGAGAGCTCTAGGCTTGGAGAAGAAGCTGGCGGAGGCGGCGCTCGGGATTGCCATGGTTCAATGGAGCAGCGCCATCGCCGTGGGTTGTGGTCAAGTCTTTATTGGTCTTCTTGCTCCGCCTAAAAATGAGTCTCCTGCCGTCCCACCAGGGTTTAGGGTTTAGGGTTTAGGGTTTAGGGTTTTTTTTTTAGGGTTTAGGGTTTAGGGGTTTTTTTTTTTGGGTTTAGGGTTTAGGGTTTAGGGGTTTTTTTTTTAAGAAAAACAGTTTTATTCGCATAAATAAAAGAGTCTTGGTGGAAGGAACAAGTCTCCAACTCACCGAAAAGAAATGCAGTAAAATAAATGAATAATGACTAAGACAGCAGAAAAAATATAGAATGAAGTAGAGCCGACTGTCAAAGCCAAAAAACCAGATAGCAGGATAGTGGATCAGCCCAAGAACCGCTCCTCATAATCACGGTATCTCGAGCGCGTCTTTCTGTAGTTCCGCGGCGGGGACAACCCAGCCTTCTCTAAGTCCCGCTGAAAAGGCTGAAGATTGTTCCCATAGTATCCAACTTTGGACTTGGGCTCAAACTTGTATCTTATGTCTTCCTTCTCCTCAGCCCAGATCACGTCATCCTCCTCCTCGTCAGAAAAGTCGGAATCCTCACCGTACCTACGACCATCACAATGATAGCGGACTTCATGCACATCCTCGTACGAAGGACCGGGATCCTGACAGTACGAAGGATAGGGCTCAAAATCCCTATTCGAAGGAATGGTGTTGGCCGAACGGTTCAAAGTGCAGATCATGGGAGTGCGGACCGCAGGAGTACGAGGGGTTTTCTCCCTCCTCCTCCCTAAATCAATATCAGTAGAAGCAAAGGGGAGGGCGGAGGCATCAAACTCAAGATCGTCAGCAGGCTCCTCAGGCTCGTCAGATGTCTCTAGCAATTGCAATTCCTCCGAAGTGGGAGGTCGAGAACCTTTGCCGGATTTTACCTGCCAATCAGAAGTGGGTTTTGAAAGTGGGGTGTGTGGGTTTTTGGGTTTGGGGGATGGGTTTGGATTTGGGCCAAGGGAAATGGGGTTTGGGGTTGGGGTAGGCTGAATGGGGTTCGGTTGGGCCGAAAGGATTGGGGATGGGTTAGGAAGTGTGGGCTGGGGATTCGGTTGGGTAGGGATGTGGGCCGTGGAGGTGGATTTGGGCTTGGGTGAAGCGGGCTGCG
>OOIL02005154.1:43493-66340 GCA_900332095.2 Cuscuta campestris | reverse complement strand
AAAGTTCACTCTTGAGATAGAGTAAGAAATATAATTCGGACTGAGGAGATTTACCCGGTCTAGGTCACACTTTGTGTTCTTGTTGTGTGTTTTATATTACGGGTCGAGTGTGTCCAGGTCAAACCCGGTTAACCCACCCCGCTATATTTACACCATCAGTCACATTAACACTGTAACACCCCGGCCCCCACCCTAGCCGTAAGTGTCTGCTCATAGGATTGTAGACTGGCCCACAAACCAACACACGTCTTGATACGGGGTATTAGTAGAGTACTATCAATCCTTTTTGAGCTTTTCCCATTCCCATCTTGATACGGGGTATTACATTCACCCCCACTTAAGAATGCAACGTCCTCGTTGCATCCTTTTTTTTTGAACCCATAGATCTTCCCCGGTAGGTGAACTAAGCTCTTCTGGCCCGTCACGGTCGCAGGGTTTCCTCTGATACCATTTGTAACACCCCAGCCCCCACCCTAGCCGTAAGTGTCTGCTCATAGGATTGTAGACTGGCCCACAAACCAACACACGTCTTGATACGGGGTATTAGTAGTACTATCAATCCTTTTTTAGCTTTTCCCATTCCCATCTTGATACGGGGTATTACATTCACCCCCACTCAAGAATGCAACGTCCTCGTTGCATCCTTTTTTTTTGAACCCATAGATCTTCCCCGGTAGGTGAACTAAGCTCTTCTGGCCCGTCACGGTCGCAGGGTTCCTCTGATACCATTTGTAACACCCCAGCCCCCACACACGTCTTTCCCGCGCACTTTGTCCTCACTCGTGCGCGCCCAAGGAAAACTTCTCAGGGGTCACCCATCCTAGAATTGCTCCAGGTCAAGCACGCTTAACCTTGGAGTTTCTAGGTGATGATCTCTCGAAAAGAAGATGCACCTTGTTGGTATGAGTAGTACTATCAATCCTTTTTGAGCTTTTCCCATTCCCATCTTGATACGGGGTATTACAAACACATTGCGAAGTCCTATTTCGGAGAAAAAAAATGTTAAACTCCTATTTTAGTACTTTTCTCTATGTTTTAGTCTTGTTTAGAGTGATTTCTAATAAAATTTTGTTTAAAATCCGTTTCGAACCGTTTTAAAATGAGACAAAATCGAGACACATAAATATTTTTCTATTCCGCCCCGTTTATATGTATATATCTATAAAAAAATAAAAAATGTATATGTCTATTTATTTAATTATTTACATAATGTTATATCACAAAAAATATCATAATTTTTGTTTTCCCCAAAATAGATATAAAAATATCCATATTCAAATATTTAAAAAAATGGACTAAGAACGACACACTTAAAAATCCAAATCGTTCTAATCCAACCCACCCTAATTGTGGCTCATAATTTTTATGAAGCTTATAGTTTTGACTTTGGACGTATGTTGTAACGTTTTTTCATGTTTTCTTATTGTTTTGGCCTTTTTAAAACATTGTAAATAAATATATCATTTTTTTCATTATTTTGCAAATCAAAATGAGTTGCCTCCCCCTTATATATTTTATATTTTTATATCTAATTTCAAGTAATGACAAAGTAGGACAACCTAAACTCATTTCGTTTTATTCTGATCCTGAATATTAAAGGACAAAGAGGGATAAGCTTGTGGCCCGAATCGTTCAAAAAAAGGGGACAAAACGTGGGATGATATAAAACCCAGACCGTCCTGTTCCGTGCCCACCCCCCTACTTTGTGTCAGTCCGATTTCCGGTGGAAAAAGGTACTATTATTACTCTTGATCCAAATTGAAATTTAATTTGGAACGGAAAGAGTATTTATTTATTTATTTTTGAATGTGATTGATTTTACTACAATATGATATTTCTTTTATGTTTACAATTTAATGACACACAAAAAGTACATACTTTCATCACCTCTGCAGATCGAGTATTTATTTATAAAAAGTTAATGAGTGACTTAAAAATGTCAAAAATTATTCTAGACTCTATGTTCCTAAACATGTGAAACTTGGGTTTTTGGTCATGTTCTCCTCAACTTATTTTTTTACTAAGTAATTATTCTTATTGGAATTAGATCAGACCAGATCATGCCCGATCAGAATACAAACATCTTTACATATATCTACATTCAGATTAGATCAAAATTTATTCGAATCAGATCAGAATCATTTAGATCGGATGAAGAGCATGGCCTTAGTCACCTTAATTAGAAAGCTTATAAAAATGTATTTGGTGTCTTCATTTAGTCCTTTTGTTCCAAAAAAAAAAATTCATATTTAAATGTCACAATTTTATGAATATACTCCCTCTATCTCAAAAAATCTTTCTCTTTTCTTTTTTATTACTATCCAATCTAATTTTTTTAGTTGATCATCAAAATTTATCTAGTTTTCATGTATGAGTAGTTTTATTTATAATTATTTTATAAATTTACACCAATATTTGAATTGATTTTTGAAAAAAATTCATAATGTAATTCAAACGCGAAGATTAAATAGCGACAAAGGAAGAAATACTTTAAATAAAACTTTTACTAATATTTATAATATGGAACTAAAGAAGAATTTGTGAAGAACTAAAAACCTTTAATAATAGCAAAAAAAGGGGTGAAAAAAACTTTAATAGCAGAATGTGTATATACTAATGCGAGAACTAACAAATTTAAGCGCGAGAATTATCAAATCTTAAAATGCATATTAAGAACTAATGGGGTGCGCCAAAAGAGTTCTATTGTTTGTACACTCACCGACCTCATCAATCTATTGTTTGTACTGATCACTCTTTCTTTATTTAAAACTTTTAGGTGTTTAAGTTTTGTGGTGCTTGTGTGTGACTAAGAGGGTGTTTGGCACTTTGGGAGTCTATTTTGTACTTTGAAACCATATGATATAAGGAGAAATACAGTTAGCAAACACATAAAATTACTTTTGGGCTCCGGGATTTGTTTCCTTAATCATCATTCTCGCGTCTTAAGCTCTAGACAAAAACACAATTCTCGAACGCACAACCCTTTGTAATATGGAAATTTTCACGATCGATTTGCCTTTTTTTCTTTTATTCCCTGATCATTTCCCATATTCTTTCTATAGTTTGGTGGCTTTCTTCGTGGAGGTATGAATTTTTTTCCTTTTGTTTTTTATCGTAATATCGGTCTTTACGACCTAAGAATTTCTGCACTTTTCCATTGTATATTTTTGCAAGTGTTTGACAAATTACTCAATGAACTTCATGAACATAAAAACTTGATTAGATGATCTAATGGCACTCCATGGGTCACTTCATAACCCCTCATGACTCTCACATACTTCAAATATGGTTGGTTTGATCCTAAGTCAATCATATATAAAGAAAGAACAAGTGTTTAACAAAATTCAATTCATTTCCGTGTTTTTAGTTATGGACTGAAACCAACCCTTGCGGACCCCCCCTCACCCCCGCCCCCCAATTAAAATGTGCTTGCTACCTCATACAATAATTTGGTACCAAATAAAGTTTGTGTAACACCTTGACCGGCGTGACCTAGACACACAGACCAGCAGATCGGGTTGCCACCAGGTTGGCATCCAAACACAATAATTTTCTAAACAATTTAAAACATTTAATGCAAAACATTATTTAGAAATCTATCAGAGTCAACAAAAACGGTGTGGAATCTTTAAGTACTTAGATCACACACAACTTTGAGTTCTTGCCCGAGACATACTAAATTCAAATATACTGTTAATTAACTAAACTCCTTCAGCCAACATACATCCATCTATTCACTCTCGTTGCCCTCCGGGATTTGTTTCCTTAATCATCATTCTTGTTACCTACGTGTAGTAAAGGGAAAAAGGAATACACGCTCAACATTGAAGCTAAGAGAGAAATATGTAATGTTCGACTATGCATATAGATGATTTCACTAGCTCATAATTTCATACAATATCATGCACACAAGTACAACATTAATAATATCACATAACAATCACCAAATAATATCAACTGTGTTATAACAATCATACTCCATGTTATTTGCCTTGGTTCTTCACCAGCATATGTTATTAATTCAACATTCAAGTTCTCACAATCGCTCATCTCTAACACTAGTTCATAACCTATTCTAGGCTATGACCAATTCATCATTATCCACAATCTTATCTTAGGACTTAGAGCCACTACCTACGGCCATGACTCAAGTCTAATCTATGAAATCAGAGCCATTACATACGGCCATGATTCTAGTCAACCCGGTACCTACGGCGCCAGTTGGGTGGAACCTCCAATCCTACGGATCAGATCCCACATTCCATGTACGTCGTTTTTACCCGAATGCCACTGGACACTAAGTCCACAAGGCTCTACAACCTATTGTCAACTTACAATCTCAATCCTCATAAGGTAGTACTTGAGTTCTTCTAAGTAACCTAAATCATTAACTCTATTTAAATATTCAGGTACAAGCTATCAACAAACTCAATTTACTTCGTTCGTACAAGGCATATCAAGATTATATTTAAAATATACCAAATAGATAACAACAATTGAATAATCATTGTATAATACAAATAGCGTGTAACACCCTAATTCATCCCGGTCTGCACCCCCTTTCAAGCTAAACTATAAACTTGGTAATCTTAAAATTTAAAACATTTCAAACACTTTTGTTTATTATAAATAATATCCATAGCATAAACAGTAACCAGTACGGAGTTTTCAATGTTGCGGAAGCTTAACAAAACACAATCACAAAACATAATTAATTATGTCTTTTGAAATAAAAGTTCAAAACCATCACATCCATTTCAACAATCTCACCCTCGTCTGCTGTCAGGATCATGTCACATCACTCTTTGTATATACCTACGTGTATCAAATAAAACATACTACACGCTCAGCGGTGAAGCTGAGTAAGGAAATCTAATGCATCGAACATCCACATAAATTACATCTCAATTCATAATCAAATCATTTGATATCATGAACAAGATATTCAATTCAAATATTCAATATTCATTATTTCAACAGTGCTATTAAATTATTCTTAATCTAAGGCCAAATTCATATTGATAACAAAGATCTTAAAATATTATTAGTCTAAGGCAATATTTTTAATTGGGCTCTTAAACTATAATTAGTTTAAGATATAATATAAGAATCGATGATCCATCCTATGAGTCTTATAGACACGCTCCAAACCGAGCAACAGATTACCAACCGTTGGGTGGGTGATATCCCCAAACGAGTAGATACTCAAGTTTGGTTTGTGAATCCCGTACGTACATTTTAACTCTGAATATCAGGCATCATACCCGTAAGGCCTAACTAATTTGGTCACATGGGTATATCTTAGAGTTATTCTAGATACGTTTAACAATACACATCATTTTCATAAACATCAATCTATATATTTTTAACCATGAATCAAACATTCATAATTATAATTTTAGTCAGGATATTCATCAAGGTTTAATCATTATAATCAACAATCAATAATAATCATCATAATATTCAATAACAAATAGCGGTCTAGCGTCGAGTGTTAACACCCTAGCTTACCGTCATGCATCACACAAGGATCTTAGATTGGTCAAAACATTATTTTTATTTCCAAAAATCATTTTCATAATGATTATTATAGTTGAATGGTATCAAAAATAGGATTTTATAGCTTCAAAATCAGATTTTTTGTCATGGAAAATGTTTAGAATGATCAACCGTTACTGCCGGATGGTCAACCGTTTCCATTACTATTACTGATTGGAAATAGGAGGCCAAACGATACAGCTTATACCATTTCAATGGTAATTAGCTACAGTTCGAGCTGCATAGACGGGCACCAGTCGGTACCCCCTACCGTGCCAGCGGTAGGTGCCTACCATATCGACAATATGGCTTACCGTGCCGGCGGTAGGTAGGTACTGACGTACTGTTATCGCGGTCAAACTTTGAAAAACATCATTTTAAGCTACCAAACTTCAATTAAACTATATAGGAATATTCTCCAAGGTTTATAGATTATTTTGGTATCATTAGTTCGAAGTTTTAATAACAAATTCAAGGTTTATGATTATTGGTTCTTCAAACATGTCAAACACAAAACTCAACCAAACGATTGTTTATGAACGTAGAAACGATCTATATGAACATTATAACCAGTAGATATATCTAAGGTCATACCTTGGGCTTAAATAGAGGTTTTGGAAGTTTTGTGACAAAACTTTCAGCGATGATTACTACCAACTCCAGCGACCTCAAGTTCTCTAGGTAGCACCACTGCACTCCTCACTCATCAAAGAACAGAATAGAAGAAAGAATTGAAGGAATTGATGAAAAATGGAGGAAGTTGTGGTATGCTTATATAGTGGAGAAGGTGAAGAAGGTGACAATGTTGTTGTGTAATAGCTGATTCACGATCCGTGATAGTAGAGGAGGCTTCGGCAATTGAAGATTCAAACGACTCTTCCCTAATTGGGACTAATTTTGGTCCTAGTCGGGGTACACTTTTTATCCAACTTTCTCTGATTTGAAATCTATTTGTACCATTGAGCTCAAACAGTCAAACTCTATCCAACGATATAATTTTTATATTTATTTGTAATACTTTTTCTAACAATGTATTTTTTGGGTGTTTGACTTTGACAGAGTCAAAATCGATTTAATTAGTCTTTTATTCAAAAGTTTCTCATATTCAATTCATATCATTTGTTCTCATGATTGATTTCAATAAATCATCTCAAAATTTTACATCATTAACAAAATTCTATATTTGTGTCTATACTCTTGTTCCCGATCAAAATCATCCAAACAGTTTGCATTTTGGATTTGTATCCATAAGATTTATCCTATTTTTGATATTAGATATCAAAATACATTTCATTTTGGCCGAAAGCCCAACAATAATTTATTTTAATCAAAACAAATTTGTTTAATTAAATAACAAATTTAATAATAATTTTGGGGTATGTTTTGGGGCGTTACGTAGCGGCCTAGTGTCAGGTCTAAAAACCTTCCACTTACCGTCATGCAGCACATAAAGTCTTAGAATCAATCCGCGGCTCGAATCAGAACAAACAAACAAATAGCGGGCATACAGCTGCTGGTACGGTATCTATTACGGTACCTTCGCACCGTCGGTCTGGTACCCCCTATCGTCCCAGCGCAGATACCGGTAGAGAAATTTCCTCTGTGACGGTACCAGGGTACCGCTAGGCGGTACCTAGCTACCGTCTATCGTTTAAAACTCACCGAAACAGCAAAGTTTGATTCAATGCAAAACTATTCAATACGTGTAATGTTTTTATACGTTATTGACACACAAACCATGCAAATTGGAGTAAGGGAATGTATGTACCTGGACTTCCTTGATTAATCAATTCCAATAACATCATATATGTATAATACATCATAATTCAAATTATAATCAAATATATCACATAATCTATCATACGAGATTACGAACATGAATGTCAAACTTATACGTATAATCTAGCGTTAGATGTCTATGTATCACCTTGATTATTAGACGAATAAATAAATCTGACTCAAATGGTAAGGGAGATGGCGATCGGAAACTACGAGGCAGCGGCGTCGAGGTTTCTTTGTCGGCTCTGTTTCTGTTCTTCTCGTCTGCGGCTTCAGCGGTTTAAGAGACAAGAAATACTTTATGAGATCTACCTAAATATATAATTTTTAAATATTAAGGCCAAGTTTACAAATACTTTATATTTTTTAGTCAGAAAACATTATATTTATTTTTATTAAATTAAAGACTAAATAAAAAGCCGGTTTTCAAGACGTTATAGTTTGAGTAAACAAAGGTATATGATTAAGCCTCTTCCCATCTCGATCAAATTAGAGGACCCTCCCTATAATTTTCCGTACCAAATACACCAAATTGTATAGGCACACGTATGTACCAACGATAAGATAAAAGGTGCCCCTCGGTTCTTGGGGTCATTTAGTATATGTTTGTGCTAAAAATTATGGATTATGATACTCAATTTTTGTCACTGATTTCTTGGCTAAGGATTGTCCACTGTTTCAAAGTGGTACTAGTTACAAATTGTTCCCTTACAAAAACCATGCGCCATTACCACTACTTCACGTCACATTGTTGGAGTCCCTCATATAGATGAGGGTTGTATATTACATGTCTAGTGTATTCTTGAGTTATTGAAATTTTGAGAGGTGTGATGATTTAAAATCAATCTCGAGCATTGAAAATCGTGCACGCAAAAACAAAGTAATCATATGGGGTTAGTATATACTACTAAGTCTATAGCACTCGAATGGCAGTAAGCAGGAAAAAAGTGTAAAGAAACAACAATTCATATGTTTATACAATTAAGAAAAATCCTCTATGCAGCACCTACGTTGATGTAATATAATAATCTTCCACTAAATAGCTAAATGGATGTTACACCATCCATACACAAAATGGTGAGATCTTCTTGACAAAACCTAGAATCTATGATTTTTAGTCTTCCCTACACGGATATGCTTTAGCTATCACACCTCCATAGAAGACTTATTGACACACATGTTCATCTTCTAAATATCATGGTCTTTGCACTTTGAAGATTTTCTTCTTGATTTAGTTTGTGATCTCTTCAAGAAAGGCACTCGGCCTATAAGATTTTGGGATGAGATGGAAACACTTGTGCTTGATCGCTGTCTATTATGTGCTTTTCCTCTCTATCATGCCATTTTTTTTCAAGTCCTCTATTGCGTACAAATACACCTTTACTCTTGGTAATTCATAATCAAAGGGAGTCCACTCCATCGATGGCGCGATCCCCTTTTTCCGGCTTCATCTCCGCTCTTCAGCTGAGTTTCCTCCTGTGGATTGGCTCTGCCAGCTATCTTTTGGGTTGAAGTGGTCTGGGCCCCGTGTTATGGGCCAGCCCAGGTCCAAGTGTTTACCGTGCGCTTGACCTGGAGTCTGTTGGATGATCAATTTGGGCCACCCGCTGGATATCGGCCCATCACGAGCCCCCCAACTCCTCATTCCTCAAATGGGCCACGTTGAGGGATGGGGAGTTTACGAGGTCCACGTGGGCGCTCCAGAACGGATTCAGGCCGCTCCTTGGGTTTCGCGTGACGTTTGGCACGATCTCCACTAAAAGTAATCATGGCCTGCTGCTTCGCCTTTCTACTATCTGATAAAACCGCCGCTGGACGCCAATCTTCCCCATTTGCCTTCTCAACTGCTCTTCATTCATCCTTCTTTCGTTACCCGACCCGTTTTCCTTCTTCTCCAGGCCAGTTCCCTCTTTCGCCACCATGATTATCTCTGATTCTGATTCAGCTTCCCCGTCGTCCAATTCTCACCAAGCCGATCAATCGGCCTCTGGCCATGACTTAGGTCAAACCCAATTGTCTAAGCCATCGCCGGCGGCCGTGCTCGGCCAAAAGCGGCGCCGGTTGAGGAAGCAATTTCCTCCCTCGACCCCAGCGCGCCCCCCCCCCCCCCCCGGGCTCGAGGGTTAAGCTGGATGAGAACATCATGGCGTTGTGCCATTGCCAAATCACTGACCGGGGGTTCGCCGATGCCACTGACATGGTCGGACCCTCTATCGAGGTTCTACGGCCCACTAGCACCCAAACCGCCCTAGATGCTCCATCAGGGTTCTTTACAGTTCATATGGCGTCTCTAAAGAAGGGGCTGCGGTTTCCTCGCCACTCGTTATTGATTGAGTTCCTTAACGGGGTGGACCTCCTTCCTTGCCAATTGGTCCCCAATTCTCACTGGTACATCGCCGGTTATCTGGTCAGATGCAAGGCAGTAGGGGTGAAACCTACTCTTGACCATTTCCTGTTTACCTTCAAGCTGACCAAGGGTCATGGGGATTGGGCATCCTGCCCCAGCCTTTCCCAACAGTCCAGCAAGCTCTTTACTAGCGACAAGAAGGGATTGACCAAGGACTGGAAACCCTTCTTTGTCTTTGTCTCGACGGGGCTTGAATCTCCTTTCACGGGTTCAGGGCTCCCATCTTTCCGTCGCGTTCTGTGTCCCCCGTCCAATGCTGCCCTTCTGTCCATCACCCGGCAACTCTACGGCCAAGGGGCCATCGAGATTAAGAAGGTGGTGACCGAGGAATCTTTAGCGGCGCTGGGGTTTGAGTTTGTCCAGGACGAGTATCGCCATCATCCCGACTTGCTATGGGATACTCCTGGGGAGGCGTTAACTGTGGTCCTTTTGGTAATTTCCTTCCTTTTATTAGGGATTTCAAGTTTATGTCCTTCGGAAGTTAACCGTTCTGTCGTTTTCCGTTGAGCCACCAGGGTTGGAAGAAGAGATGGACAGTGAGCTTTTTGTAACGCCCTGTAACCCGGTCTATTAAAATTGATTAATTTAATTAATCTATTACTGTTCCAGACCGGAGTTGGGCAAAATATAAGTTCATAGAAAAATTATTTGAACATGTCATTAAATTCGTTTTGACTGTCTGATTCCAAAAACACAAACGGATCTCAATTTGGACCTGTTCGGGGGGAAAGCGCGTACCATTCAGGTCAGATTTTACACAACGGAGTAAAATAAATATTTGTAACCTCCATCATTCACACGTCTAGCCCATGCTCTTCCATTCCTCAAATTCAATTCCCCAATAACTCTCTGAACTCACCATCATTATAAGATACACTCCCCATTCTCATCATCACCATTTTTGTAACCCCCCATTGCTAATTTATCATCAAGTCTCCATCATCACCATCCATCTTACTCCTTCCCTTGTTCGGCCAGGGAAGCAGCCCAGGGAGGTCTCCGACGAAGCTCCGGTGGGTGCACAGTTGAGGGAGAAGAAGAAGAAGAAGAGCTAGGCCGTTCGTGCGAAGCGTAGTCAACATTCCTCGTCATCTTCGTAGTTTCAACGCATCGTTTAGAGGTGAGTAGTTGTTCCCTCTAACTCTAGAACCTTTAGTTATAATCTATGTCGTTGTATTCATAGAAATATCGTACGCAACCTACGTAGAATTTATGCATGTTTGTAGGTTAACCATCAAAAATGTTGTAGAATTAATAAGGGAGAAAATATTCTGTATATTGAATTATTCTTCCTAGTTACAAGAGGTTTCTCCTTTATTTATAGGAGAGGATAGATTCCCAAAATAGAGAGGGAAAATACAAATCCTACAAGGAAATGAATCAGTAATCAACTAGGAAACAAATGAATCAAGATCAATTCCGGTTAGAATGGGATTCGGTCATCTCAGGATTCAGATTTCTCGAAAATCGAACCTCTCGGAAACCGGATTTCTTAGAAATCGGATTTCTCGGAAAAACGGATTTCTCCGAAAGTCAGACTTCTCCGGATCCGGACCTCTCCGGCCAATAAATGTTCACTACGTAAACTTATATATATAGGCCTGTGAATCACTAGGAATATATTCATCAATGTTGTATTATCATTCTAAAAACTGGAGACCGTTCTGCGGGCAGTTTTGTAGAACGAGCCCGTTGACCATATTGACCCAGAAACCGATCGTTTGTTTGCATGAAATGTTAATATTCATTATTTTTGTTATTTAATTGATATATTCTTGGCGTTGACCAAAGGTAAATATATCAAGCATTCATCATGTTCATTCTAGATGCATGTCTTAGATTTTTCATCATGTGCATACCGCTGTAGGGAGGTTAAGCTTTCGTGCGCCTACTACAGTGGGCCCGTCCAGGAACCTTTGGGATCCAACGGGTTTTCATCAAGTGGGCCTTGTGTACGTACATAGTAGTCTGGTTACGGATACTACCCGGTTTTGCTAGTCCACTTGTTCTCGGCTCATTACCGTTTCGGTATGACAACCGGAGTGCAGGGGTGATCCTGTCAAGTGAGGCTAAGCCAGGGGTGTCCCTGATAGTTTAGGTCATGCATCAAGTCGTATCATCATCATGTATGTTCCACATCACATCAACATTCAATGTGGTAGCACATCATTATATTTTGTTATATGTAATAGTACCCCAACAGGTGCAAACTAAACAGTTAGTAAACATGTGGTTTCCCGCACGTTAAGTACATGTATTAATATGTGTATAATCATATGGGTTATCACTTCATGTTCTTTTGTTAGATTCACTCCTCAGCTTTTGCTGAGCGTGTAGTTATTTTTGCTACACGCAGGTAGACATGACGATACAGGTCTTAACCCTGGAGGACAGTGATGATGGGAAGATGGGCAGAGCACGGACAAGTTTAATAATTATATACATTTAATAAATTAATCATTTGGGCAATAACCCACCATTTTTCGTTTTACTTATTTTGGACTTATTTATTTACTTCCGCTTTCACTCTACTTTTACATCACACACATTTTGGAAATAACTCCCTAGCATTTATTCCACTAATTAACCCCAACCGTTTTCATATTAAATAGACATTAATGCTTTCTTCACTACGGACGGTTCTCGGACCGCCCATGTAACCCTACCGGTCCGTTGGGTCGCGGGTGAACCGGGTCCACGGAAGGCGGGTGTTACACTTTTGCTTGGCCACTTTATTGCGAGGAGGAAGAGGAAGAGGGACGCGACTAGGCAAAGCAAAAGCAGGCGCTCTTCCTCTCATGGCGAAGATAGCCCCCCGCGGGAGCAGGTCGTGATCGAGGTAGAAGACCACGATGATGCGGCTCTGGAAACGGGGACGATGGTGATCAGCTCCCCCCCGCGCTCTCTGACACTCGGTGGCGACCTAGCAGGGTCGTCCTAGAGGGCCTTCTCGGAGCGACCTCCTTCCCCACCCGTAGTGACCTACGAGGTGGTGACCGAGGGTTGCTCGACGAGGTTTAGCATCCCTCCCTCGTCCCCAAGCCTAGGGCACGTGCAACTAGAGACCCTGGTCACCTTGCCCGCTCAGGATCGAGCTCGCATCTCGGCCGGTTCTGAAGATGACCTCAACAACATGGTTCTTTTGAAGCTTAGCTAGGTATTTGCCTTAACTCTCTTCTCGCCACCCCTCCGCCTTGCATCCCAAACTTTTTAAGCTTTGGTCCAGGCTACGCTGGGGATGATCGAGCTTGTCGGACGGAGACAGGACCGCCAAGCGGCTATGGATGAGGCGAGGAAGGCCGCAGAGGATAAGCAGAGGGAGCTGCAGGAGGAGGTCGCTCGCCTCGCAAGAGAGTTGGAGAAGGAGAAAGGTCGCTCCGCCGCCCTTGAGATGAAGAACGCCTCCTTGTCTTCTGAAGTGGGGTCCGTTTCTGCCCGCGTGGCTGAGCTGGAGGGGGAGAAGACTGATCTGATTCAGCAGCTGGAGGTGGAGAGGAGCGACCAGGCCCGTCGCTTGGAGGAGGCGATCGAGTCATTCAAGTCTTCCCTTGATTTCTCTGCGGTCCCTATGGAGCGGATGGACAAGATGGTAGTCGAGTGGCTCAAAACCGGGCCCGGTGTCAAATGGATGGTCAAGGAGTCTAAGAAGTCCTTCAACTGCGGACTTTTCCGTGCCCAACAGGTTTTCCGCGACAAGCTAGCTCGGATTCCCAAAGGATTCTCCTTCCCCAACCTCGGTTTTCCTCCTCCTTGCCGTGCCTTGGCTGAGTTCGGCCCCAACCCTTACTTGGACGAGGGGAGCTCGAGTGCCTCTGATAAGGAAGAAGTAGAAGCTGCACTGGACGACCAAGGTGGGCAAGGCGACCAGGGACCTAGGGCCAACCTGGCGACGTCCAAGGCGGGCGGAGGCGCCAGCTTAGGCATTTGATTTACCTCCCCTCCCCCTTGTCTTTTTTGCCTTTAAACTTGTAAGACTTATGATTTTTGAAATGCCTTGGTGCTTTGATACAATACTCTCATGTTTGCTGTTTTGCTTTATTTATCACATGCCTTTGCTTTTCTTGCACTTTGTTACTATACTCTTTCCTTTGAGTCGACTTACCCCGTAGATCGGATGGGCCTTTAGTTTGGGCCTAATCTCTATCCTTGGCCCAATTGCACGGCTAGGCCCAGCCTCGGGACTAGCTGGCGTGCCGCCCAACTGACCCAATGCATTCTGCACAGCCTTTGATTGGACCTTTGCGCACGCTCAAGGTTACTTTATCGGTTCAGCTGCCTTGGGACTTGACCGTCCCTTCGGTTTCTTCACCCGGGGCTATTTCTAAGCCCCCCATTCTATGTTTAGCTCCTCCACCAAACACCCTCTCTTTCTCCATTTTTGCCATGTGTGAAGAAGTTCCTACTTCTTTGAATCTCTCCGACGGGCCATCCCCTTCTTCGCCGGAGCCTGCCTCTTCCCCCAAATCTGTTAACTCCAACGACTGGGAGGCTAGACCCCTACGAATTCTGCCGTCAGTGGCCCTCGGTTAAGCTACCGCCCATTCCGCCGAACCCCTATGATGATTTTAGCGCGGCATCTAAGGCACTTTTAGCCAACCGTCTGCCAAACAGAGAGGTTGACTGGGATGCTCCCTTCCCCATTCACCAATGGCATTATGCGGTTTGGAAGAGCGTGTAGGATGAGCACTTGCCCCTTTTGGAGCATGAAGAGGCATACTACACGAGTCTAGAGCAGTGGACTAGCGAGAGTCGCACCAGCTCGCCAGTGCGGCCTAAAGAAGAGGTTGTGGTGGGGGACGAACTGGATTCTTCCCTACCTCGGCCCGCTGGTCGCTCGCCCCCGGAAGACTCCTAGGCGACCTGGGGTAGCTCAAGCTGCCTCAGGGTCTTCATCCTTATCTAGGTGATGCCGATTGGGGCTCACATAAAAGTGAGTCGCCGCCCCCATTCTTTCGTAGGAGAAGGACATGGGTTTTTGTTGCGGCTGGAGGGCGACCATCTCTGTTCCATGTCGGAGAAGAAAGGTGGCACACAACTGCAGAACTACCTTTCAACCTTGCCTTTTCCACCGTATTCCTCATCCTTACCGGGCTTCAGCCGCAGAGATTTTGACTTTTTTGTCTCGTATGTAAGATGTATGGAAGTTGTTCTTAATTGTATTGGATATGTAGATGCAAAAGGTGATTCTTGAAATATAATAGATATTTTCGTGAATGTACTTCGATGTTACCTGTTTACTTACAAGTCCCATCTTCTTTTCAAGTTGTCTTTTGCACCTTAAGCATTTCAGGTTCCTCAACCTTCAGTTGGAAAAAACCCCTTGCTTCCCTTGACTTAGCCATTCCTAGGGCTTTTTCGCTCCCACGGCGTCGCCATGTTCTTCACAAGTCCCTTGGTCGCTCATGCGACCATTGGATCTCATGTTCTGGACTTAGCCGTTTCTAAGGCTTTTTCGCCACGGCGTCGCCCTTCTCTACTGGGCGTGTTGTCCTACCGGTCGCCTTAGCGACCGTAGATCAAGCACCCTCTGATAGCCTTTGGACTTGGTTACTAATTGGGTTTAGCACCTCATCCCTCGATGGGTATCTTAGTGCGAATCACCATGTAGCTTCTATTAGCTATCTCTTTGGTCGCTCCTTTTTTTTGGACAATGAAATTCAAAAAGAGAAGTGCCAAAATGCTGATTTTATTAAACTCAAAGGAGAAACATAGCAGGAGTACAGTCTACCGATAAAATTTGACGAGATTGGCAGCGTTCCATACCCGCGGGACATCGCCTCTCGCTGGTGTTTGCATCTTAACGACTCCATCGGCTAATACCTCCTTAATGATGTTTGGTCCTTCAAAACTTTTGGCAAACTTTCCACCGTCGGTCGGCCGACTGACCTCCCTTTTCCTTAGGATCCAAGTCGCACCCTTTGATCATGGTACGACTTAACCTGCCGACGGTAGTTCTCTGCTCGGATGTATGCCCTTTCTCTTTGCGTATCTATGAGATGTAACTCCGCCCTTAAGTTCTCTTAGTTCTCTTGGGCATCAAACGTTTCCACTATGTAGCTTAGCAACGAGGTCTCAGCTGGAGCCCTTGCCTCGAACCCATACGTGAGCGTGAACGGAGTTTCTCCCGTAGCTTTTCTTGGGGTGGTCCTATAGGTCCATAGGATGTAAGGAAACTCTTCTACCCACGCACTTTTGCACTCCATTATCTTCTTCTTTAGACCGTCCACAATGGTACAGTTAGTATTCTCGACCTGCCCATTGATCTGTGGGTACCCGACCACGGTGTAGCTATGTTTTATGCCCCAACTTTGCAGAAAGTCATTGAACCCCTCAGCCTCGAACTGGGTTCCGTTGTTAGTGATAATCTTCTGGGGCACCGTACCCCAAAACGGCACAAAATTGGTTTGGACACAAATTTCCTCATTTGCTCTTCGGTGATAGTTGGTACCGGGGCGGCCTCGACCCATTTGGTAAAGTAGTCGATCTCGACCACCAAGTACATGTTATTCCCTGCTCCCCTGGGCAGGATTCCGACTAAATCAATGCCCCACCGAGCAAAGGGAATCGACGTGCTGATTGGGGTTTAATTTGTTGCTGGTCGCCCTGGTACCTTCTGAAATTCTTGGCAGACCTTACACTTACACACATACTCTACGCAATCCCTGATGATCGTAGGCCAAAAGTACCCATGCAAGGTTATTTTTTTTAGACATCGTAAAAGCTCCTTAGTGCGCTGAGCATATCCCTTCATGGATTTGTTCCATCAACTTCTGCGCTTCGTCCCTCCTTAGACACCTTAACAATGTACCATTGTACGATCGCTTAAACAACCGACCGCACTCTAGCGTGTAGCTAGGTGCACGTCGCTTAACGAATTGGGCTGCGACCGGATCTGTTGGTAGCGACCCGTCAAGGATATACATGGTTAATTCGTCAAAAATGGATCACAAGAAATGAAATAAGAACAAGAACTTGAGAATTATCTGTGTGTATTACTAGCTTGATTTAGCTTGAGATTCCCCCTTTCGGGTCCCCTCTATTTATACATGGGTTCTTGATAATTAAGGTAATTATAATCAAAGGGAGTCCACTCCATCGATGGCGTGATCCCCTTTTTCCGGCTTCATCTCCGTTCTTCAGCTGAGTTTCCTCCTGCGGATTGGCTCTGCCAGCTTTCTTTTGGGTTGAAGTGGTCCGAGCCCCGTGTTATGGGCGGGCCCAGGTCCAAGTGTTTACCATGCGCTTGACCCAGAGTCTGTTGGATGATCAATTTGGGCCGCCCGCTGGATATCGGCCCATAAACAAGAATATAATATTCTAAATTCATAAACTATTTAGATTTTACAATAATGAAAAAGAAAATAGAGTAGCATCTAGAGTCTAAGGCAACGCATCAATGAACTCCGCCTGAGTAGGGAGCCTTGAGATTGCCTGAAACTAGAAGAAAAGAAGGAAAGCAGAGTTGCCGAAGCTTTCCTTAAGGTAGTAATGCTCACCTACCACACTCGCTAACATGGATGCTCTCCTTCCAAGATAAAACTGTTATCGCACAATGCAATTGTGTGGTCTGGAGTTGTGCCAGTGAACGAGAAAATGTCAGAACAATTGTCGTCCAGAAAAACAAGGAGGAACTACCAAAATATCCCTTATGCTCTCAGGGATGGATGGATGTGTGTGTGTGTGTGTGTGTGTGTGGTTCCCCCTGTAGAGATGGTCACATGGTTGATTGGCGAACCACAGCATCCGGGTTCGATCCCCAGAAGATGCATATTTGGAGGAATTTTAAAGAGTTAAGCGTGCTGGCATGGGAGTAGCAAAAATGATGGGTGACCCCCTGGGAAGTAGATTTGGGCTTATGGGGGCTGGGCTTTAGATTGGGCTTACTTTGGCCTTTCTATAGTGGGCTATCTACCTCGGGTGTTAACGGGCCCCGGGGTAGTCACGAGGTTAACGGGCCTCGGCCCGCGTGCTTGTAACCGACCGTTCATTAATTAAAAAAAGAAATTTAGGTGGCGTTTCAAAAAGGGAAATGCATGTCCGACCACATTCTCCTTGCTATGGAAGCGTTACACAACCTGAATAGGAAAACTTTCGGAGGTAATGTCATTGTCAAAATTGACATGGCAAAGGCATTTGACACCTTGCGCTAGGACTATCTGCTTGCGGTTCTTCTTCAGTTCGGTTTCAGCACCAAAGAAGCTAGGCTTCTCATGGCTAACCTTAGAGGCAGTATGCTCTCTGTCCTAATTAATGAACAACCAGCGGGCTACTTCCCCATGTCTAGAGGGGTTAAGCAAGGCGACCCTCTTTCGCCTCTTCTTTTCATTATTGCGAGTGAAGGATTATCTCGTCTACTTAATAATAGCATGGAGGAATCTCACATCCATCAATATAACATGGGCAGTGTGAAGTTCCCAGGCCACCTCACCTACGCCGATGACATAATGATCTTTACTAAGGGTGACTCCACCAATTTACTAAAGCTCAAGAAGCTGTTGGACGAATACTCCTCAGATTCTGGTCAGGTCATCAATTTAGCCAAGAGCAAGTTCTACGTCAAAGATACCACTACCGGTAGCCAACTGAAGAACATGGAAAAAATCCTTGCCATGCATAAGGGAACCTTACCTTTCACCTACCTTGGGGCTACCATTTGCAAAGGGCAACTCAAAAAACACCACTGTGGCAACCTCTTGGACCACTTTGACAAGCACATTCATTCTTGGTATAGCAAAACTCTAAACCAAATGGGACGTCTCATACTCATCAAGCATGTTCTCTCGTCCATTACCCTTCATATTTTATCCGTGCACTCCCTTCCGGTCTCTGTCATCAATCTTCTTCATGCAAGGATGGCCAATTTCTTTTGGGGGAGAAAGCACGGTAACCAACTGCACCACTGGAAGAGCTGGAAACGCCTCTGCCAACCCTCTACTTCCGGCGGACTGGGTATTAAGGATCTCCAAACAATTCAACAGGCTCAATCCATCAACCTCTGGTGGCGGGTAAAGCATGATACGGGTGTGTGGGCTAACACCATGTGCGCCATTTATATGCGTAAGGGCACTATCAAAGAAAAGCTCACTGATTCTTCAACTTGGAAGAGGATCTACCAGGTACACTCCTACGCTGTCACTCACCTTACTGATTCTGTCCAACCACCACTTTGGGATGGGAAACCGTTCTCCTCCAAGTCTACTCTCACCTCTCTTTACGGTGGAATCCCATCCCGTCTCTCTTGCAAGTACATCTGGCATAAGGCCAAGACTCCTAAAATCCGAATCTTCCAATGGAAAGCATTCATGAATTGCCTCCCTTTCCCGGAGTTAACCAAGTGCTTCGGTTAAAGTTTCCCTAGCCAATGTCCCCTTTTCAAGCAAGCAGAAGACTCTTTAGACCATACTCTTGGCAACTGCAAGTTTGGCAACCAGGTTTGGAAGTATTTTGGCACTCTTATCGAAGCTCCCTCGACAACGGCCAACCTCAAACTGAACCAAATTTTCATCAGTTGGTGGTTCTCCGGCGATACGTTCTCCTTCAAAGGGGTTCTTCGAATCATTTTGCCCGGTGTCATTGCTTGGCACCTCTGGAAGGCAAGGAATTTAGCAATTCATGAAGGCCAAATCCACACCACGAATAGTATCATCCAGCAATGCTTTAAACATATACAAGCATTGAGTTAGGCTTCAAGACGCAAAAAATGGCTGATCCATGACAACACTTTCAAGGGTTGGGGTTTAGATTTATTTTGGAGTAACGGTAGTAAACTATTGTCGTTGGTGTAGAAGGCCTCTCTTTCACTTGTACTTCTTTTCCCTCAATCTTAATAAAATCTCCTTTAAAATATATGTGTGTGTGTGTGTGTGTGTGTGTTTGTGTGTGTGTGTGTGTGTGTATGCATCTTTGTAACTTTTATCAATAATGATCATCAATAATAATCTTCATTAATGTCACCAATAATGATTCATTATTAGTAACAATTAATTCGTAGGTTACAAGTGTTTCATTAAAGATCTATTAATGTTATTAGAGATTAATGGCCACTTAACTCTTGAAAAATGGAAAGATTTGCACTCAGCTTGTAAAATAAAAGAGTTTTTGGTCCGAAGTCGAGCAAATAGCCAAGGACGAGCACGAGATCAGGACAAGAAAGAAGTCACGGTGACTCTTACTCTAAGCCGAGGATGACACCGAGTCAAGCTTAAGGTCGGGGCCAAGCGCAAGGCCAGAACTGAGTACACAACCAGGACAGGCACGATCTGATCTTGGGGTCACTTAAGCATTCTCAGGGTCCCTGCACTCACCTGGGTGTCCAAAACTCTTTGATGAAGCCAAGTCCCCTAGAGTCATCTGAGGATACTGAAACTTTGCCATATTTACGACCATTTCTTCTTCTTCTTATTAGGTTCATTCATTCACCATTCGTCTTACCAAGAAGAACATGTGTCTATCAATAAAGAGTCAATAACCATTTTTGGACCCACAAATAGATAAATACACCCTAAGTTGGTCAATTTTAATGCTTATTAAATGCCAAAAATCCAACAAAGTAAACCGATTATCATATCCTCGGGAATGATTAGAATGAAATATAATTCTAATCTTTGTTAACGAATTGACTAAATTATAAATTGAAGAGAGAAAGTTTAAGACGGATGAAGTAATTAAATCCCAAGATTAAGGAGTCACACTAATTAACAAACAAACCAAACGTACAAGCACAAATTAAGCACTCCAACTATGAAACATCATACCAAAAATTCTATAAAAGCTTCCCAAACAACAAATATACTCAAACTTTGGTCCAAACTCGCGAACCTTTTTCGGGTACAGGATCTTCTGGATGCGAGTATAACCCAATATTTTCTTCCCCAGGGGTGAACTTCCTGCCGCAGAGCACATAGCGAGGAGCATATGTGAGTACTCGACCACTTCAGGGAAGAATACCTTCCACCATTGTGTCACTTTGAACCATGCTGGCTCTGTAAGGTACCTTTTTCCCCGACAAGCACCGCTCACGATTGCCTTTGTGCATCCCTCTACCTTTCCTATAGGAATGATATTCACTTGCGCCTGCGACATATTGTAAAAGTGAAACCGCATCATTGAGTGAAATAAAAGATCAAAGAGTATATAATTGGTTAAGAAAGAATATAATACATCAGACCATACTACAGCAACACCACATAGGTGAACCCATGCTTTGAACAGATAGAACAGACGATAATCGTATGTGCCGCACGTGCGAGTTTGTGCAAAAAATGTTTTACCCATGAGGTCACCCATTAATATTTGTAATTAAAGCATTTGGAAATTAATGAAAAAATGATTATTAGCAGTCAGGATGTGATGCTGGGAAGTCGATGTCAACAAATGGTTGGTGATGATATATGGTCAGAAACAATAGGTTGGCGGCAACGGCAACGGTGACTGACAATGGTTTAGGGAGAAATCAAAACCCTGTATTGATATCTCCCAAATTCAAAACATATCAAAACACTCCATTTGGAAGTAATATGATATCTAGAGATTACAAATCCAAACTCTACTTTAATTTCACGAAACGTCCACGAAAGGGTTCTAATATCTGAAGATATCACAAGTTATATCTCTCGCGCTCACCACACAGACCCATGAATAATATCTCGAATACTGTTTCGTTCGGAAACTTACGGAAAACATCTTTAGCATTTTGAAAAGGTTATTAATTAGCAATGTTTAGCTTCAAGATTTTCAAAAATGAATCTACACCTTAAAAAGATTCAAAATGCTAAGTGAAGTTATTGTTCCCAAACAAGGGCTAAGTTATATTGAATCAATTTTCTTTATTTTTTTGAAAATAACAAGACTTTGGGAGAATAACTTACATCCCTCAAATCAGCATCAACACTAAATCTACCATCTTTATCTAAGTGCTTTCCTTAGGTTAGTTCAGACTCTATAAATCCAGGGGTCACCAAAGTTATTTTGATGTCATGCCCAAATTCAATCCTTAACGTTTCAAAAAACTGAGACATTGCTGCTTTACTTGCCTGTAATCAAAACGCCAACCATTTTAGCTAGGCCATTTTTAATGTCTCTCTTTAGAGGGATGATAAATGTAATATCAATATATTCATTTTGCAACATACTTTTAAAATGTTATGTTTTATATATATATATATATATATATATATATATATACATATACATATATATATATATATATATAATATAACATATATAATATAATATAATATAATATAATATAACACACATATATATATATATATATGTTCTGGTGAGAATGCGATCTTAGGAGAGAAATGAGAATGAATCTGGTGCACTACAAGAAAACTGTCAATCTGCCACGGACAATTTCTGTTGCAGAATTTGAAATTCCGTGGTAGATTTAGAATCTGCAACGGACCTCCAACGAAAATATTCCGTCGCAGAAAACTTGTGGCAGATTTAAAATCTGTGACGGAACTGAAAATCTGTGGCAGATCTGCAACGGACCTGCAACGGGTTCGTCTTTTTTTGCAACCCAAAAAATATGCGACGAAAGTCTACACACCGTTGCAGATCTGCGACGAAATCAACAACGTACTACTCCGTTGTAGACCGCCTGATCGCAGCCACTAGTTTTTGCTATTTTGGGCAGTAGCAATTAAAATTGGGGGCAAAACACATTCAATTTTCACACATAATTCTAAACAAGATATCAATACAAAATACATAATTCAAAACTAGATTAATGAAAACTTCACGTGCAAATGTAACATAATTCATAATATTGTAAAAACACTAAATATTAAAGTGTTAGTGTCAAATCTCAATGGTGTCAACAAATCCCGACACCTCTTGTTCCATCATCATTGCCTCATGTAGGAAAGTTACCACCATATAAATTCTTGTAGTAGTGCTTTAGATTGTGAGATCTAAGGGTCAAGATTGCATCAAAATCAGATGCACCAAAATGGTTTAAAAATGCATCACGTCGAAATGCACCAAAATCCTTTGAAAATGTACTATC
Source organism: Cuscuta campestris (assembly GCA_900332095.2). Taxonomy (NCBI): domain Eukaryota; kingdom Viridiplantae; phylum Streptophyta; class Magnoliopsida; order Solanales; family Convolvulaceae; genus Cuscuta; species Cuscuta campestris. Next base: position 43,601 of record OOIL02005154.1, on the reverse strand, counting down.
TCAAAATCTGAGCGCATGATGCATCAGATCCAACGGCTATATATATATATATATATATATATATATATATATATATATATATATATATATATATATATATATATATAG
>OOIL02005154.1:25034-35213 GCA_900332095.2 Cuscuta campestris | reverse complement strand
GTATCGCATCTTATTGTTACTCATCACATCAAGGACAAAATTGAAAACTCAATTCCAAATAACTCTTTCTTATTTTTGCCCAAACTGTATATAATCTACGTATCGCATCTTCTATATATTGATTATCTAAATTTAATTACTTTTTAATGTATATATAAATTAAATATTTATTCTAATGTATATATGAAGTAATTCTTAAAATATTAAATTAATATTCTAATTTCACAAAAAAATAATCATAAAATAAAAAATATTATTACATTATAATATAATATGAATGATTACTCTAATACATGTATTAACTAATTTTATTTTATTAAAAAGTAATCATTAAATAAAAAATATTGATTATATTATAATATAAATTATAATTACAATTTTTAAACGTTATTATAAAGTCAAATCAAATTTATTGATTTGAATTTTAAATCAAATCATAATTAATCAGATCGAACTAGATCAGATCAGATCAGATCCAATTAGATAAGATCAGACCAGATCAGAACTTATTAAAATCAGATCAGATCAGAAAAAATAAGTTGAACGGAACGGAGCCTCAATATAGGAATGCTTTTCACAAACGGATGTTGGTATATGAAACATTTTTAGCCCTACAAATTTTGTCTTGATAAATCCTACTTGGAGAAAATAGGAAAACCACATTTTTAAAGGCCTCACGTGACTTATTTAACAATAAAAAGACTAGGTATTTCAAGGGAAAAAGACAAAAATAGGAGTAAAATATTAAGAATATATCAAAATATGACTTCTATGTTTTTATTTTTGAAATAGGAGTTAGAATGTATTTACATTACCAAACATGGTTATGTACATTACCAAAAAAGTATAGTAATGTGCACATATACAGTGCCACATTACCACTACATTTCCACAGTGCAAACTCCTATTTCAGAAATAAAAATATGGAATTACTATTTTGTTACTTTTCTATATTTTAGTCTTATTTAGGGTAATTTCTCGTATTTCAATGAAACTTGTGGATTATTATTTTCGTTCTTGAGTATTTGTCCAGTTTTGACTTATCGTAATCAAAATTGATAAAACTTGATCCCTAATTAAATAAAATTGATACGAAAATAACTGAATTAGATTTATTTTACAAAAATCTTTTCAGAATATTAGTTTATCTAATTAATATACCATATACGGAGTATTGTTCTATTTAACTATACGTCAAACCTTGACAATAACTGACTATAAAAAAATTTAAAATTGGACAAATATTCAAGTACGAAGGTAGTAATTTTTTCAGTTTTTTCTCATTTCAAACAAAGTATGAACATGGGAAGCATACCTCACCAATGCCGGAGGAAGCACCGGTGATGACGACGACCTTGCCGGAGACGTCCTCCGGGGAAGTGGAATCCAAGAGGGAGAGGAAGAGCTTGAAGATTTGGTATGGGGGCCAGAAGAGGAGCAAGGTGAAGAAGGTGAAGGGCGGAGCCACCATGTTGAGAAACTTGTGGATAGCGTCCAATATCATCATCTCTCTTGCCGATTTAACTAACTAACCTTCTTGTTCTTCAACACATCACCCTCCTTAAATAGCGACTCCATAATTAGAGACTATTTGATACCGACTATCTTAACTTGATTCACAGAATTCAAAGTATAGAATAAGAAATGAGGATAATAATTTAAAAATCATCCTAAATAGGAAGAAAATATAGAAAAAAGTACTAAAATAAAATTTTCATGTTTTTTTTCGAAATAGGATTTCGCACTGTGGTAATATGACACAATACATGTGCACATTACTATAAATTTTGGTAATGTACATAACCGTGTTTGGTAATGTAAATGCATTTTAAGTCTTATTTCGGAAATAAAAATATGAAAGTTCTATTTTGGTATATTTTTAATGTTTTAGTCCTGTTTTGGTCTTTCTCCCAAAATAATATCAATTCTGTTAAGTATTTGGTAACACAAAAATATGTGGATTTGAAATTGATAGCCCCAAAATTGAATTGAAATTGAAAAATTCAATTTCATCTAACTTTTATCCATCATATCAAAAAACAAAATTGGAAAGTCAGCTCCAAATAATCCTTCAGTATTTTTACCTAAAGTCAATATAGGAATTGTTTTCCTAGAGGGGGTATATATTATCCCTATCTGTCACTGAAAGAATGTACTCCCTCAATCTTAAAAGATTTTTCCCATTTCTGTTTATGAGTTTTCACTGACTTTATTTTCAAATCAATTTATTTGATTGTAGGTGTAAAATTTAAAAAATAAAATTTATGTATTCAAAAATTATTTCAAAAGTTCTACAAAACAAGATGTGACAAGATCATATTATTTTATCAAATAACTAACGAAAATAAATAAAGAAAGTGATTAAAGTTTGATTTTGTGAATAGTAACTGAGAAGAACGTTTTAGAACGGAGGGAACAATAAAATTTAAGAGAAATATTGAAAAGATACTCAAAAATGACAAACCATTGTGTAGTAACAATTTCCTTGAAAGATAAAAAAAGATGTATATCCAAAATGAAAATGCCCAAAGGTGTAAATTAAATTAATTAATTACTAGACATCCAAAAAGGAAGTGTGTGAAGATGGAGAGAGAGTGCACTCTATGGGTTTTGAATCAATCAATCAACACATGCACTCTCAAATTTGTTCGTAACACAGCAAGTACGGAGTATTTGTTTCTCTATTTCTAGGAGATCGACTTACTCAAGGCACTATCTTTTCCGTAGTTTCAAGCTCTTTTTTTCAAGCTTTCACTCATAACACGCATTCAGCTTGAGGTGAGATGTTAGATGATGATGATAATGATGATAGTAGTAGTAGTAATAATAATAATAATAATAATAATAATAATAATAATAATATAATGGTAGTATTAGTTATGGTGGTCGTTGTATTTTAGTCAGCTTCTCTTTGGAATTGGTAGTGCAAAAAATTAATTCGAATCGAATAATTAAATTCTATCCAAATTAATTTCATAGAATTTAACTCCCGGTTCAATTCTAATTATGTCAATTTCGTATACTAAACAGACCCATAGACCTTAAAAGTCAAAACCAAAATGTTTTGTGGGATGAAGGAAGTATTTATTTTTCCTCAAATAAGTACTTCCTTATTGCTAGAATTATGGCAATAGTTTCACTAAAAGTAACTCTTAATTATACCCTTTCCGTCCCAAATTAAAGATCCTAATAATAAAAAAGAAATTGTATTGTTTTAAAGTAATGCAGAGGAGAGAGAAAAAAGATAAATCAAGAAAAGTTTTTCAAAAAAAAGAAAGGGAAAGATTAATTTGAGACAATCTAAAAAAGAAATAAGGAAGATTAATTTAGAACGGAGGTAACATTAATTAATGAAATCTATTTTTAAAAATACTATAATGAAAGTAATTTATATTGTCTTTCGAAAAAGAAAGTATTTATACTCCGTATTCAATATGCTTCCTTCGTGCATGTTGGATTAATTAATCATCTCACTTCACTATTTAGGTCAAAAATATTTAACAAGATAAGTCTAGTTAACAAGAATAATGCCTTATACTAAGGGAATATCGTTTTAATATTCTGGATATTTTTTGTTGATATTAAAATAACTTTTAAAACCCTAAATTTGATAGACTTTTTCAAACACTTAAGTTTAACACTAAAGATTGGCCATTTTTATTTTCATGAAGATCCCAAAAACGATCAAACGAAGGTTTGTAGACACATTGACCATTGAAATTAGACTTTTAAACTAATACTCCTTTTGTCTCAATAAGAAGGTTACGTTTCATTTTTTGTGCATTACATAAAACACTTCTACTAACATCAAAAACGTCAAAAATTTATCACATTTACTTTTTATTGAGGGTGGAGCTTTTTTTAAAAAATTGACATTTGAGACGAGATATAAATGTTTTATGCAATGCGTAAAATATGAAACACAAACCTTTTCTTTGGGATGAAGGGAAAACTACGTACTAAACTTAAATACATTTCTTTTCTAAATAAATTTAAAATACAAATGTTTTACTTTAAAAATAAATTTTAAACACATACAATTCGTTTTATAAACTGTATTTCTAATTATATTTTTTTAAAAAAAATTAGATTGGAATTTGGAAATGTAAACTTGGAGAAGAAGAAGATCGCCGAATGCTGTTGGCAAGTGGCGAGACACGTGTCGCAATTCCTGAATGGTTATACATTACCGCGGCACGTGGCGTTCAACTTTGCCACGGATGCTACTTTCACGTTTTGTCAGAAGATATTAGTTTATATAGTTTAACTTTTTTAAGTCAAATTGGATATATTTAAATTTTAATTACTCTTGATTTGTATTGTATATTTTCATATTAAAATAAAATTTAAAATATCTCAACAAAATAAATTTAGTAAGGTCATTTTTATACAAATATACATTATAATTTTTATTTAATTAAAATTCAAAGTGTATCCAAATTAATAAGAAAAAATCAAACTAGAAAAATTCACTCAGATGGAGAGATTAATTATTTGATCATTTTTATTTGTTTGAAAATTTTCAATGATTACTTAATAAAATAAAACATTCTTTGTGACCTTATGTTTTATAGAACTTTTAATACCAAGTATAATTTTAAAATATTTAAGTTATACGAAATATTTTTTAAGAGATGTGTAATAAGTTGTATTTCTTTTAATTATATACTAATATGTAAATAAGATCAATTTCAAAGACTTAGCACATGATTCGAAAGGTGTCAATTGTCATGAAATGGCCGGAAAAAGTAGTAATTACTCGAATGTATTTATTTCTATTGGGCTTGATCTTATTCGAATGTATTTATTTCAAACATATTAGAGCTTCTCCCATTCTTTTATATCATTATTTTTTGATTTTTTGTGTGAACATAATAGTGATTTAATTTCATTTATGTTTCTGCAAACATTATTCATTCAGGTTACTAATTAAACTCATACTCCCTCCGTCCCCAATAGATCTTCCCAATAGTCCTTTTTTGTTCATAATAGATTTTCTCATTTCATTTTTTATTAATTAAAATACCACAACTATCCCCACTTACATTAGTTATTACACCTCACCCACCTCATTTAATACACTCCACCCATTTTCATTAAGAGTATTATGGTAAACTTTCACCTTTTTTCAACTCTCCTTAAAAATCACCAAAAGTCAAAATGAGAACATCTTAGGGGGACGAAGGGTTTTGTGCTTTTGTATTAAAAATCATTTTATGTATGTGGGTGGAGGTTCGACAGACATGAGCCCCTATGTCATCCTATGACATGGATCCCAGTTAGGACACCTACGGTGCTCCGTTCGAAAAATTAATGGTTCTTATCTGCCTGGTAAACATTTCACCCCAGTCCGGACCAAACCCACCTGCGTCAATTGTACCGCACAAGATTTAGTTGACTTTGGAGTCAAAATTTGAATCCAAAGTCAAAACTAAATCTTATGCGGTGCAATTGGCAGGGGTGCGGGTGGGTTCAGATCAGACTGGGGTGGGGCGTCTACCAGGAAGATAGGGGGTAGGAACCATCAATTTTTTGAACAGAGTACCGTATGGACCTCGGGTCATTCCATGATATTGATTTCCAATGTCATGGGAACCAAGTGTTAGTTCCATGATGTTGGCTAATCTTTTGGCAAAATAGAATCTCATATTTGTTAGGTGTTTTACTAGATAGAAACCTCTATTTGTTAGGAGAAATTTATTTTATTTAGACTTCTAGTGTTGCTGCAGTTTTCGAGGGTGACACAGAAGATGTTACAGCACGATGCTGCAACACACTGTTTGGGATTAGAGGTCTGAGCACGGGATTTTAAGCTGCAATCTGGATTAGAGACCTATTGGGATTGTGATTACATGATAATAACTCCAGCTGTACTTGTGAACGAATCCCAACTCTTTAGGTTACTTGTGGATCGAGATAAAGGAAGTTGAGCTCAAGCCAAGTTCTACTATCCTATTCCTACTAGGATTGTGTTAAGACGGGCCTATAAAAACGCAGCAGGTCCCTGAGAATTACTTGGAGCGATTGAAAGGGAAAACAAAGAATATACGCTGATGTAGAGTGTTCCCGTCGCGTCCCGGAGCTTCCCATGCGTGAAGAAGGTCACGATCTACATGAAGGAGGAGATCTCCAACGCCAAACAGATCGTGATTTAGTGGAGGGCTATTACACGGGCGTGGGCCCCACAGATTAGGAGAATTTGCTCTGAATTGCGTAAACATATCTAGTGTCATTTTTTACGCATTTTATAGTTACATCATTCTGCCCAGTGGACGTTGTAACGCTCTCTGCATCATCTGCTTCTGTGTGCGTGCTTGTCACAGAAAAGTGTTATAGCACACTGTCCGTCATCTGTTACTGTGACAGTGATGCAGCGTCTTCTCTGCAGCATAGTTCGATGATTTGTTTGCATAGCTCTTAATTGGTGATTTCTGTTGCGCCCCCACGAACTTACAATTGGTATCAGAGCGGTTGAGCTTAAGTTATTAGCTTGATCTTTGGGTGGTTCGTTGCAAACATTCATAATGATCTGGAAAAAAAATTTGGCGCACTTTATGAAGTAAGACGTGGTTATGATGCATATCTTGAGTGGGAGTAAATTGCAAAAAAGGGATGGAGCTCGAGCATAAAATTCAGATGGGAAGCATATGCATAGATCTTAATTGTAGATTTGACTTGTTTTGCACTTGTTATTGTTGTATGCTCTTAAAAGAACGTGGTATTACTTTTCTTTTTTACCCTAAATGAGATTGACATATTTTGTGTCAAAAAGGGGGAGAAAAGGCTTAGTTCTTAAAAGATGCTTTAATCTTTTATATGCATGGTGCATAATGTATTTTGCCAAAAAATTGCCAATGGGGGAGATTGTTAGTTCCATGGTGTTGGCTAATCTTTTGGCAAAATAGAATCCCATATTTGTTAGGTGTTTTACTAGGTAGAAACCTCTATTTATTAGGAGAAGTTTATTTTATTTAGACTTCTAGAGTTGCTGCTGTTTTCGAGGGTGACATAGAAGATGTTACAGCACGATGCTGCAAGCCTACAACACACTGTTCGGGATCAGAGGTCTGAACACGGGATTTTAAGCTGCAATCTGGATTAGAGATTTATTGGGATTGTGATTACATGATAATAACTCCAGCTTTACTTGTGAAGGAATCCCTACTCTTTAGGCTACTTGTGGATCAAGATTAAGGAAGTTGAGTTCAAGCTAACTTCTACTATCCTATTCCTACTAGGATTGTGTTAAGACGAGCCTATAAAAACGCAGCAGGTCCCTGAGAATTTCTTGGAGCGATTGAAAGGGAAAACAAAGAATATACGCTAATGTAGAGCGTTCCCGTCGCGTCCCGGAGCTTCCTATGCGTGAAGAAGGTCACGATCTACATGAAGGAGGAGATCTTCAACGCCAAACAGATCGTGACATCCAGGGGATGAACTAGAGCTTAAGGAGAGGGATGCCAACACGTTTGTCCTCGTGATCTCGGTGGAGATGTGATAGCTGAAGCGGATCTGAACAGAGTTCGGGTTAAAAATTCTAGATTAGAAGTTTTGTCATAACAATTCAGAGAAGTGTGTCTCAGCATGTTGTTATGTACCGGTGTAACTTGCATCTAGTGATTTAGTGGAGGGCTATTACACGGGCGTGGGCCCCGCAAATTAGGAGAATTTGCTCCAAACTTCGTAAACATATCTGGTGTCATTTTTTACGCATTTTATAGTTACAGCATTCTGCCCAGTAGATGCTGTAACGCTCTCTCATCATCTGCTTCTGTGTGCATGCTTGTGACACAGAAGTATTATAGCACACTATTCATCATCTGTTACTGTGACAGTGATGCAACGTCTTATCTGCAGCATAGTTCGATGATTTGTTTGCATAGCTCTTAATTGGTGATTTCCGCTGCGCCCCCACGAACTTACACCAAGGTGATGTATGTTTTACTTCGAGGCATAATTTAAGTAAGGTACAGTATTGTATCGTCTTTTTCAAAATTGAATGATACCAAATAGTTTGAGGTTATCATCATTTTGTACCGATACTGAACCGTTTAAATAAACGTATCACAAACCATTCGAAATCACACTCACCTCTAGTTAAAGTGTTTTAGATATGGGGAGGATGAACCAAAAGTGGGAGGCATACACACATTATAAAAAATCAATTCAAAAAACTATTGTTATAAATAAAACAATCAAAATGCTATTGTGGTCAATTTGAGAAAGAATGAACTAAGGTAGAGCGCAAATATAAATTTGGAGCATGCTACATGCACCCCAAAATTTATACCTCATTTGTACTCCCTCCGTCCCAAATTATAAGGCTTGTTTACTATTCACAGGGTCAAACATCATTCACTTTCTTTCTCGATTTTCGTTAGCAATTTGATAAAATAAAATATTATTGTCACTACTAGTTTTGTAGATCTTTTGATGTAGTTTTTTAATATGTAATTTTTATTTTTTAATTCTATACCATTTGTCATATAAAATGGCTTGAAAATAATTCCAGTCAAACATCGTAAACCGAAACAGGCGTTATAAAATGGGACGGAGGTAGTACACTAAAGATATGCACCAACACTTTGATGATTAACACTGACACTAGGGATGGCAATTCAACCCGAACCCGAGCTTAACCGACCCGACTGACCACTAAAATATCCGAACCCAAACCGAGAATAAAATAATCCGAACCCGATCCGAAATTTTTTACCCGAACCCGACATTGGGTCGGGTCGGGTGTGGATTTATAATTTTACCCAACCCGACCCGAACCCGCGCCCAACCCGAATAAAACCTGAATATTTTATTACATAAAAGCCTATCTATGGATATAATAAGCACTCCGTATAATTTCTTGACAAAGTGCTACTATATCAAGTATGCTTTTTATAATCATTTTTATAATTCCTTAATAAAAAATGAGACATAAAAAAAAGACATGAAAAAATTAGATTTAATCATTTCAAAATTATTGGGATATGTCGAATTGATTATTGGTTAAAAGTCGGGTTCGGATTTCGGGTTGAAATGTCGGGTTCGGTTCGGGTCAGGTTTTTAGCTTAAAAGGTCGGGTTTCGGGTCGGGTTCGGGTTTCGGTTTTAAAAGTCAGGTCGGGTTCGGGTATAGTACTATCCGACCCGAACCCGACCCGTTGCCATCTCTAACTGACACAAAGTGTTGGTACATTAATAACAATTTACACTGACACAAAGTGTTGGTGCGTTACACCAACACAAAATGTTGGTGCACAAAATGAGGTACAAATTCTTAGCGTACTAATAACTTTATCCTATAAATTTCCAAAAAATGACATGAATGGCCTTAGAAAACAAATGATAACATGACTATACATATAACTGACAAAATTTGGTAATAAAATAAACACTCCGATATTGAGTTCAGCCCAATTAGGAAATCCAGTACCCGGGATTTAAAATCCGTATGTTTACTTTAAAATGGATGTGCCAAATTATTTTTAATTTCATTCTCATACTCCTTTATATTGTCTATTTTAGTTTATGATATTTGACAGAAATTATTTTCAAATTATTTTTTATGAAAAATGGTGTACAAATAAAAATATAAAAATTACATATTTAAAAACTAGATCATTGGATCTACAAAATTAGTGGTGACATGACTATATTATTTTGTCAAATGTCTCGCGATAATAAAAAAAGAAAGTGGATAAAATTTGACTATGGAAATAGTAAACAGGAAATAGAAATTGGAACGGAGAGAGTAGCTCAAAAGATAAAATAACAATTATATACGAAGCATCATAGGGTGGATTATCGATTCTTGTGTTCTGCATTAAACTATTTATAGTTTAAGAGCCTGGTTAGAATTACTGCCTTAGACTAGGAATAGCTAAGAGCTGAATATAAAATGATGTGGCCTTAGATTAGGAATAATTTAAGAGCATTATTGATATATATTGAATATCAAATGACTTGGAATAAAATATTGAAAATATTTTGAATGTTTGAACCATATATTGTGTGCATGATATCAAATGGTTGATTATGAATTGAGATTCAATTTATGTGGATGTTCGACGTTTTAGATATGCTTACTCAGCTTCACCGCTGAGCGTGTAGTATGTTTTATTTGCTACACGCAGGTAAACAGAAAGATTAATGTGATCCTGGCGGCAGATGGGGCGAGATTGTC
>OOIL02005153.1:1728883-1747724 GCA_900332095.2 Cuscuta campestris | reverse complement strand
ATAAATATGCTTTATTGTGCCGTAAATCCTGATGACTACCGCAAGATCTCCTGCTGCTCAACCGCCAAGGAGATGTGGGACAAACTTGAGGTGACGTACGAAGGAACGGACCAAGTACGTGAAGCCAAGATTGACTTCCTCACCCAAGAATATGAGATGTTCAGGATGAAGGAGCACGAGAAGATCGACGACATGTTCGACCGTTTTTCCAAGATAGTCAATGATCTCCATGCATTAAAGAAGACATACACCGACAGGGATCTTGTGCGAAAGATCCTACGGAGCTTGACATCCGAATGGCGATCCAAGGCCGATGCCATCTATGAATCAATCGGCACATCAAATGTCACCATCGACAGTCTATGAATCAATTGGTGTGCTCCCTTTACGCGTTCTACGCTCTTTACGTTTCACGTTCTTAATTTTTTATTCCTGCGATTTCTACGATCAAACACTATTCACCCCCCCTCTAGCGTTGGTCACTTATTCTAACAGTTTCCTCGACTCATCACCGCGCGGGGATGATCACCGAAGGGCAGGGGGTCCCTACGCACTCTAACTCATGCATCATGAATCATTTGACATTGCATCGTTTGAAAGTAATTATACAAATCTTAATTATCAATTTGTATATGGTATTGCAAAACATACTGCACTTCATATCCAACAACGTCGACGACAAGGACAAGGTATTTATATTTGGATAATATTCCAAAACCAATCTCCATGATATGTATATGTGTATCTTGTATCTTGTTCTATCTACTATGCAACCATGAAAATTATGTGGCCAATGTGATGCATGGTATTTAAGTACAAATATGTTATCAATCTCTCGCGTTATCGTACCACTCAGCCTTATGCGGAGCATGTAGTCTTTTTGTCTACACGTAGGTTGAAGCATAGATTATGTGAACCACCCAGTGGACAAAGAGACGATAGGATGGAAGGTTGACATGCATGATTTTCACAAGCATTACATTTGAAGTTTTGGGTTTGACCCACATCATTGTATTTGTATTATTTTAAGTCTTCCGCTATCTCCGACATTTTGAAAAAGGATCGATCCGAATTTAGTATTTTGTATTTGAAGTTTTGTTTTATGAATTTTATTTAATGATTTGGAAAAGTTTTAAAAATATTTCTCCCGTTTCACCTTAATTCCTATAATTCTGGGTTATACGAATTGGGGTGTTACATAAATTCTATCTATGTCATTCACATATTCACTTAAGTTTCATTGCATACCCAAAACATAATTGTACATCCATCAATATTTCAGATGGCATAAATCATGCTTCAAAGTATGCAACTCAACTTACAAAAGATCGTAATGACTTCAAGTCGAAGGATAGTTATACTAATGGTCACATGAGAATAATATTAACACTTTAACTCAAACCCATATTTTATCCTCATAGCGGGTTAATCCAGCAACATATCCAATATGTTTGCCTACGTATAGATTCAGATAACACTTTATCTATATCCTATGAGGCGCAGCTATCTCATCTCATACGTAATAGTCTTGATATTATTGATGTCCTTATTATCATAATATTCGACTAAGGATATTTAAGATGCAGCCTCTATCTTTGTAACAGCCTCATTGTAATACCCTGTATTAAGATAGAACATAGGAAGAGTTCAAAAAGATTGATAGTACTACTCAAACCAACAAGGTGAATCTTTTATTCGAGTGCTCATCACTTAGAAACTTCAAAGTTAAGCGTGCTTGACTTGGAGAAATTCTAGGATAGGTGACCCCCTAGAAAGTTTCTTGGGCGTGCACGAGTGAGGACAAAGTGTGCGGGAAAGACTTGTGTTGGTTTGTGCGGCCAGTCTACAATCTTATGAGTGGAAAATTACAGCTAGGGTGGGGGCCGAGGTGTTACAAATGGTATCAGAGCAAGCCTGCGACCGTGACAGGCCAAAAGAGCTTAGTTCACCTAGCAGGGAAGATCTAAGGGTTTAAGAAAAGGATGCAACGAGGACGTTGCATTCCTAAGTGGGGGTGAATGTAATACCCCGTATTAAGATGGAAAATTGGAAGAGTTCAAAAAGATTGATAGTACTACTTATACCAACAAGGTGCATCTTCTTTTCAAGAGCTCATCACTTAGAAACTTCAAAGTTAAGCGTGCTTCACTTGGAGCAATTCTAGGATGGGTGACCCCCTGGAAAGTTTCTTGGGCGCGCACGAGTGAGGACAAAGTGCGCGAGAAAGACTAGTGTTGGTTTGTGGGGCCAGTCTACAATCTTATGAGCCAATACTTACGGCTAGGGTGGGGGCCGAGGTGTTACACTCATCATCAGAACGTTGTAGTTCTCATCTATATTACTAGAGTGCCTACTCTATGGACTAAAGCTATGTTTAAATCACACGAGACGACTTAAACAATCTTAATGGCCTATTTTTCTCGATATAATACAGATGTGGAATCATAAGTTGGTCTCTAGGGCTCACTTATATTCAAAAATCTCCCACTAGCACTAAGGCCAATTATGAATTTCATAAATGCCCATGCACAAAGCGTGACCCTCGTGTCTAGGTTTTCCCAAAGCCTAGATCAATGGATTTATAGATTCTCATCTATTTCTATTTTGCTAATCTTTACATTATATAATCTAAGTGATTACTTCTGGTGTCGTGTTTAGTCTTGGTGAGACCGTGGTTCATTGGCATGTGATGATCCATTGTTGTCATTACAACGGATGGTATCTTCATACTAAGAACCATTTTAAGCTCATAGCTCTCGACCCAAACACCTTGCTCAGTTGCTTCAAAAGCTTCTATGTACTATAATTCTACACTTGAACTTTAGTAGTGTCATCATGCTCCTTTAGCTTATTTTACTACTATTCAAAATATGTAACCTTTCTGCGATGTGTACGTATGTGGAAATCACACAAGATGATTTCTTCATTTCATATAGCACCATCGTTTGGTTGTATGTCGTAATACCTTAAGGATGCTCCTTTTGCTATGTAGTGACAGTCACTGACTTAGCATGTTATCTACTCATAACATTTAGAGTAGAACATTTTCGGTCTTTATCATGATATTCATGATAGGTCCAAAGGTAGTTGCATAATGAACGATTCTTATGCATTCCCTATGTTGAGGTATATCAAGTCTTCAAAAGACTTGGATCTTTGGATTACGGGTAAGTAATTAGATCAACAACATTGAATCTACAAATAACTTGCCCTTATATATACACCTTGTAACTCCATTTCATCTATCCAATAGATTTAATATCCATTGGGTATTTGGTTTTACTTATAAGGAATTCTACTCCCCCATGGATGTTTAAATTAGGAATATCGAACTTACCTTATGGAAAAAGAAAAAATTAGTGCGGGGTACCCTAGATTTTGTGACCAGAACTGTCAGGTCCCATTATTTTTTAAAATGTACTCCGGGGTACCTTAAAATATCAAAAAAGTTACTCTGGAGTGGCATTCTGTCTCTTTCTCCGTTAATCTCTATTTTTTGTTAAGTTCTTCTTCTTCTTCTTCTTCTTCTTCTTCTTCTTTTTCTTCTTCTTCTTCTTCTTCTTCTTCTTCTTCTTCATTTTGTTCTTATTTTATTCTACATATTTGTTATACCTGAACTGGGGGTCTAAACGAGTTGTTATTTTAAGGAGGAATCAAGGGATGGTGCAGCTTTGGGTTCAAAGTTTAGGAGCAGGTGATAATCGATTAGGGGTAGGAATAGGCATGTCGGCGAACCTTTTCTCAATAAATGCATATCCACAAAATTAGGTGTCAATGGCTTGTCAATATGAAATAAAGAAAAACTACGCAATTCCACTCGTAGTTCTCTTCCGTGGTTGAGCCATTCGATGGAACAAGATTTCAAGAGGGGTTTGATTCCAAGTTTATTTTGATCAACCAAACTACTCAATGGTCTTGTAATGACCACAAGTTCACCTTTATCTTGGCCTAGAGATTTAACATCATCCTGTCCTTCCTTTCGTCCCAAAAGCTCTGATTTCTCTTCACTTTGGACCAAGGACTTTTGATTTTTACTTGGACACTCAAAAGCATGATGACCAATCTTTTGTGAGTGGAAGAAATGGGGTTTCTTTGGAATAGATGGGCAGATTTTTGGTGGGGGTATGACCATGGCTTGGAGCTTTCGTTTTGAAGCAACGCTAGCCCACCAAGTAGAGGCATGTCTTTGAAACTTTGCCACCACTAGCTTGACCCTCTTGTCTTCGGGTACGTCTTTGAGTATAAAGATGTCTTCAACTTTTGCTAACCACTTTGAAAATTTCTCCGGGTCGTTTCTTCCCTCAAACGTGGGAATCTCTACTGAATTAGTGAGCTCCTTGATTTGTTTCATCATAAGCTCAACTTCCTCTGGGTCGTTTCTTCCCTTAAACGTGGGAATCTCTACTGAATTAGTGAGCTCCTTGATTTGTTTCATCATAAGCTCAACTTCCTTCTTTAGTCTCTCCTGGGCAGCAGCTAATTCACCTTGAAACATGTTTTGAGAAGAGCTTGACATGGTGGATAAATGGATTGAAGAGTGTATGGTTGATAGTAACAAAAGACATGAGGGAGGCATGTAAAGATGATCCCTTAGGGATGTTCAACACAAAGCTCTGATACCAAATGTTATACCCGAACCGGGGGTCTAAACGAGTTGTTATTTTAAGGAGGAATCAAGGGATGGTGCAGCTTTGGGTTCAAAGTTTAGGAGCAGGTGATAATCGATTATGGCTAGGTGATAATCGATTGTGGAGCTGTGCGGCTAAAACCCAGAAACTTCAGGGAAAGGGGATAGTCAATTATCAATATATGATAATCGATTATTTGGGCTCGCAGCTTATTCCAAGGGAATCCAGGAGGGGAAGATAATCGATTATCTTGTTTGATAGTCGATTATCAAGGCAGTCAGGATCCAAAATCTGGGTGGAAAGATAGTGGTGCTTGTGTGGGTTTGGCTAGGATTTCTGGAGATGATGAGGGAGTTCTTTTGGGTATTTTAATGGAAGAAAAGAGTAAGATTAAGAGGAGAAATGGGGAGGTATGAAATGGGAGAAAATCAGGGATGGATAAACCACATTGGTGTTTAAGAGATATTACACACTCTTATCCTAACTTGGGGTTTGAATCTAGAATTTAATTAAGATATGACACACTTAATAAAATATCTAGAACCTAAAACTCACACTTAAGATAATCACTCTTAAGATATAGAATTAGGAATTTGGCTAAAATAGCATCACACTATTTTATAAATACTCAAAGAGTAAAAGGGAGTTTTAATATTCAAGGGTGGTGTTACAATGGCCATATGGCCTGATTATATAGGCAGGGGAAGGGGGAAAACATACACTATACATTGAATGTGAATAAGAGGAAGTTTCCTAGCAACATCCACTTCAAAAGCACGGGGCATTCTCCATTCAATCCTGTCTCCTTAGTGGGATAAAATTCAAGGATGGGGCTGGTGTTGTGGGGGTTTTGAGCTTTGGTTTGTAGTGGTTGTTTCCTGGGTTTTAAGGCTATTATTTGGGTAAATATGAGGGGTTGTGTTTGCTAAGAAAAGGGGTCAGGGATGGGGGATATAATGGCTGGTTTTGGACTTATAGCTTTGGGTTATTTGTGAGGGAACATGGGCAAGAATGAGTGGCTAGTGGTGGGTCAGGGTTTTGGCTCTTTGTGGGTGTTTATGTTGGGATTGTGAAGTGTATTTTGGCTATGGGTGAATGGAATAGAGGGAATTGAGTGTCAATAGGATAAAACCTCCTCAATCTGTCTTTGGTCAGAAGCTTATCCTTGCAGGTGAGCCATAGAATGAACTTATGTTTTGGAAGTGAGAGCCTATTCCAAACCAAGCCAGTCCAGCCTGGTTTCAGCCTTTGGCCCAATAGCCATTGATATCCAGCCTCAGTAGTATAGGGGCTAGATCTACCCATCTCCACAAAGCAATCTCTTGTTTGTAGTATTTTCTTCCAATAGAAGCAGTCATCCGTCTTGATTTGGCATTCCCATATATCACTGTTTTTTAGGTACCTATTATGGATCCATTTGATCCACAAGATCTCCTTTTCCAATGCGATGTCCCACACCATTTTCATAACGCTAGCTTTATTATAATACACCAGATTTTTAAGGCCGAGACCCCCATATTGCTTTGGTAGACAAAGGTCGTCCAAAGCAACTAAGGGAGTTCTTCTCTGATTTTGAGAAGATCCCCATAGGAAATTTCTACACAGGGACTCGATCTTCTTCATAACCATGGAAGGGATAATAAACAATCTACTCCAGAAACCAATAATCCCATAAAGGACAGAGTTAATTAGTTTTACCTTTCCTGCATAAGAAAGGTTCTTAGAAGTCCAAACTGTCAGTTTAGTAGTTAACTTCTCAGTGAGTGCTTCACATTCTTTAGCACTGATCCTGGAGGAGGTAATAGGGCTTCCAAGATACCTGAAGGGGAAAAAGCCTTTTCTCATGTTGGTTAGATGAAGAAACCTGTTCTCCTGCTGTTTGTTTATTCCACCAAAAATGATCTCTGATTTGAAGGGTTGACAGAAAGACCAGCAGTGTGTTTGAAATGTTCCAGGGCCATCAAAATACATTTAAGAGAGCTCTCATCAGCCTTGCAAGCTACGATTAGATCATTAGCAAAGATAATGTTAACAAACTTCAGAGATTTGCAGAGGGGATGGTAACCAAATCTCTCTTTAGCCACAAAAAATTGTAATGATCTGATAAGATACTCCATAATAAGGACAAATAGGATAGGGGATATGGGGTCACCCTGTCTTATCCCCTTCCCTCCCTTAAAAAAGCCAAAACACTCACCTTCATATTGAATAGAATAAGTAGTGGAGGTCACACAGTAATTGATCCAGTTGACAAACTTTGAAGGGAATTTTAGTAGTTTCAGGATTTGATCTATAGCCTTCCAGCTTACATTGTCATATGCTTTTCAAAGATCCAGTTTCATCAAACACCTAGGGGATATGCCTTTCGTGTTGTATCCTCTTGCTAGTTCCTGACATAGTAGTACGTTATGGACTAGCTCTCTCCCCTGTATGAAAGCCCCTTTGGTTCAGATTCACTATCTGTGGCAGGATGTTTTTAAGTCTGTTGCACAAGATCTTAGAGATGATTTTATAAATTACGTTGCAGCAAGCAATGGGTCTGAGGTCATATGGGCTTTAAGGATCCTCATTCTTCGGGATAACAACAATATTTGTAGAGTTGATTTGCTTGAGGGTATCTTCTTTATGAAAGAAGTCAAGTATTGCTTGTGTGATTAGACCCCCCACCTTCTTCCATTGGTTTTTAAAGAATCCACTGCTAAAACCATCTGGGCCTGGGCTTTTATTATTAGAATTCTCAAACAGACTAGTCTTTATCTCATCAGGGGTTATAGGAGCAATCAAGGTCAACTGCTGATCAATTGATGGTGTATTACCCATAGAGATAATGTTCGGGTTAATATCCTCAGTCTCCATTGTCCTCCCTAGTTGATTTTGATAGAACTCTACTAGTACTTTTGCCACTTTGGTTTTCCCCTCCACTACTTCTCCATCCTCTTTAGCAATTACAGTAAGATGAGTTTGGGCTCTCCTTTTCTTCACCCAAGCATGGAAAAGCTTAGTATCTTGATCCCCATATGTGATCCGGTCTGCCTTTGATTGTTGACATTTCATGAGGAAGCTAGCTCTGAGTTTTTGGTGTAGCTCCTGAGTCAACTCTTTCTCAAATTTTGCCAAATTTGTGTCAGAACTGTTTGCCCTCTAATCTGACTGAACAATGTGCAGTGTAGTTCTAATTTGATCAATTTGGGAATCCAAATTTTGGAACTTACTTTTGTTCAGTTTCTTCAGGGGGCCTTTGATCTGCTTTAATTTTTGAATAACTTTGTACATAGGATAACCTTTGTGTTCCTGGTCCCAAACATCAGCCACTAGAAGAGGGAATTGGGGATCTAGGGTCCACATGTCACAAAATTTGAAGTGATGTCTAGATTTAAATTGTTCCAGTTTCTGTATTATCATGGGAGAATGATCTGAGATTCCACTTTCTTTAAAGTACACCTTGTAATCAAAATTGCACATCCAGTTAATATTCCCCAAGGCTCTGTCTAGTTTGGAGTAGATGAACTTATCATAATCTTGGTTATTTGTCCATGTGAATCTGGGTCCTTCAAATGGTAGATCTTCTAATCCACACAAATTTAGACATTCTTGGAACGGTCTCACTTCCTCCCAACTAACAGGATTGCCACCAATTGTTTCATCCTGTTTCAGAACTGTATTAAAATCCCCTAAAACACACCAAGGGGCAGAGGTAGCTAGCCTTTGTAAGCTCTCCCATAATTCCCTCCTTTTGTTGGATTCATTATGGTCATAGACAAAGGTTAGGTGTCCCATTTTATTGACTCCAAACTCTCTGACTTGGCAGTGTACAATCTGATATGTATGCTCCAAGATCTTAACATCAAGCTTTGTTTGGTCCCAAATAACCCAAACCCTACCCAGGGGATGGGCTTGATTATTGATGAAAGACCCCATCCTCTACAAACTCTGTTCTCCATATCTTTAAATTTGCTATCCTTTATTTTAGTCTCTAAAATACCAAAGATAGCTAACTTATACTTATTTATTATATTTCTAACTTCAGCTTGTTTATTAGGGCTGTTAAGCCTTTTAATATTCCAACAACCAATCATAATAAGAAAGGGTAGTGTCCCTTATATGGGACAGTCATCAGATCCTTATGTATATTCCCCACATAATTACCTTCTGTACCTTCCAAAGATCTCCTCCTCGCAGCTTTTTTCTTTGAAATCTCAAGGAATCCAGAGTCAGCATCAGAGTTCTCATGATTCTTTGCCTCTACATTTTCCCTATCTCTCTTATTATCTTTCTTTTCTGTTTCAGTTCTCTAGGGTTTGGAGGGTGGTGCTGCTTCATCCTTGACCCCTGTGGTGTGGTTTTAGGTCTCCAAATTTTCTTTCCTCCTGTACCCTTTGTGTTTTCAGTATTTCTCTTTCTACACATCTCGAACACATGGCCAATTCTATTACAGTGTGAGCAAACAGTGGGAGCCCATTCATACTCTATCTTCTGGGTTCCCTCTTCATTCAGGAAATTAATTTGATCAGGAAATGTTTGGTTAATCTGGACTTCAACTTGAATACGGGCATAGGACCATTTGACTCTTGAAGCTTTTGTCCTATCCCTCCTGATTGGTTGTCCAATAGCACTGCCCAATTTGCTTAATGCTGAGAGACTCCAATATTTCATCTCCAAATCAGGGAACTGAATCCATATGGGTATGTCCTCTACTTTATGGAATCTAACAATAAATTGTCCCTCCCTTAGGAATGAAATGTCATCAATTTCATATGCTTTCCAGATTCTAGATAAAAATCCTTTAACTATTTCCAATTAGTTATCACTTCTAATTTGTTGAGGTACGACAATTATTTCATACTCGGCATTCGTATCTTGTATTTCTAATTAGCTCAGACACACAATTCAATTGTATCGTTCATCGAGCTATATCCTTAATTCCCAAATTTTATTATATTATATTCTAAAAAATGGGAATTGGAGATGTAATTAATATGACAAAAGACAAAATTTAGGACATGAGAATTGTGTGGGCGGAAGCAGTAGAAATACAAGACTAGAACATTGAGTACGAAATAAATCTACTATCTCAAAAAATCTTATTTTAAGAACCATTTTCAAAATAAAATTATTTGCAAGGATGAATTAACAAAAAAATTACAGAGACAAAAAAGGAATATCGTCTATTTTACACAGACTAACACCATTTTTAACTCTAAGATAAATTTCAAAAATTAATTATAAATAAATACCGAGTATTTATCTGATCTTAATATTAAATAAATGGTGTACTCCGTATCAATTTTAATTATAATGTCACGTACCACAGAATCTTCAGGTGAGGTCCAAGTGCTCCCTAATGTCACTCCTAAGAAAAAACAGTACAACAAGGAGAGTGGCATTGAGAGCCGCATTGCCAAAAGAAAAATACTAATAAAGGATGGGGTTCCAGTGCCACTGGAATCCGGTGCCACTAGCGGTGTCACTGGCATTTTGGGGCACCTCCGGTGCTCCGTTCGTAAAATTGACGATTCTTACCCCCCCTAACCCACCTGCTAAACCCCCCACCCTACCCCCGCCCCTGCACCCCCACCCCAACCCCGCCGTAAGCCCCCCACAAAATGTGTGGCTATTATGCGTTGCATAAAAGCCACACATTTTGTGGNGGGGGGTTTAGGGGGTGGGATAGGGGGGGTAGGAACCGTCAATTTTGCAAACGGAGCACCGGAGGTGCCCCAAAATGTCAGTGGCACCGGATTCTAGTGGCACTGGAACCGGGCCGACTAATAAATTAATAATATCCTTAAGTGTGAGGAGCTTGAATGAAAAAGAAAAAGCAACAACTTGAAAGAAGTATTAAAAAAAATTGAAATATTTGCACTAAATACTATAAATAGCACTAAAACTTAAGTTATTTCTCTAAATAGCACTTAAATTGTTTTATTTCTTAAATAGCACTTAATAATGTCTATAATGTCCAGTGATGGCGAATATTTACTTGAATAATGACTAATGCATAATGACTAAAAGTGCTACATTAGGAAAAAAACACATGTAGTACTATTTAAAGAAAATCATTATTTTTTAGTACTATTTAAGTAACTTCAAAATTACCCCCAAGTTTGAGTTTCAAGTCTCCGGCAAGAGTGGCATTGAGAGCGGACAGTGCAAGGCTGGCGCCTAACCTTCCTCCATAAGACTCCCCAATTATGTGTAAGATGGCGTTTGATGAAGAAAGAGTGGTCAAGTTGTTGTTGTTATTGAAAACTTGTATGAGCAGTTTTGTCAAGTCCTTCACGGCCTCCTCGTCCGTCTTCACCAATAATGTCTCATCTTCC
Organism: Cuscuta campestris; assembly: GCA_900332095.2. Lineage (NCBI taxonomy): Eukaryota > Viridiplantae > Streptophyta > Magnoliopsida > Solanales > Convolvulaceae > Cuscuta > Cuscuta campestris. The sequence goes on along the minus strand of OOIL02005153.1, from coordinate 1,736,776 downwards.
ACGTAACTGTACCCTGTTCCCACCGGGGAATCCTACACCCACCAAAAGATTATACTCCGTATATATAAAATTTTAAAATAATAAAATAAAAAACAAATAAGTAAATATAAATAATATATAAATAAGTGAAATAAATAAATGTATAAACACAAAGTAAATAAATATAAAATTATCAGATTAAAATATAAATATAAAAAGAAATAATAAATACGTCAATAAAAAGTTTAAAGTAAATATGGTGTAAATATTTAAATATAGTATATAAATAAAAATTATTGAATAAGAAAATTAATTAATCCATATAGAGTAATTCATATAATAAATATAGAAATAATAAATATAAATATGAATATAAATATAAATAAAAAACTTAAGTAATCATTAATGAGCGGGTTTGATGAAAATTCACATAATATTTTTATTCAAATAAAAAAATTAAAATAATTAATGTAATTCACTTAAAAAAATTTAATTAATATAATTCACATAATATTTTTTATTTATTTATACTTTATTATTTTATACAGAAAATTAAACTTAAGTTATCATTAATGAGTGGCGAGATTGATGAAAATTTCTTTATTTATTATTCATATTTATTTATTATTATTATTACTTATTTATTTAGTAACTTATAATATAATTTAAATAAAAAATATACTTTGTTATAGTCTTTTGTTTATTTAAATAAATATAGTTAATTTAAGTTAGTTTTATATGATTCGTTATAGAGTAATTTCTTATAAAATAAACAAATAAATAAAAATAAAAAATAAAAAATAAATTCAGGTAGGAGCTCGTTATTTTATTCGTGAAATTAGGGACTCGAAGACTAAGTAGGAAATGAAGGCGTGGAATGTCCGCAAGAAAATGCATGAATTCCTTCATTAGTAAACGGAAAATATTTTCCTATCTTTAGGAGACAATATTTCTTTAAAGAATATTTTCTACCACTTTTTAGAAAGTATTTCCCTTGACGGACCTTAAATTAATGGACTCTCCGAAAATAGAGTAAATTTTCAAAACGGTCCTTTCTAATAAGTTTTTTTTTTTGTAAATTAGTCTTCAATAAATAATAATTATCAACATGATCATTTGTAATTGAGGTGTATTCCCAAATAAATAGTCCTAGTCCAGGCCCGCCCAATCATTTTAGAAGGCCCTGTACAAATGAAAACTTAAGGCCCTGAGATAAAAAGAAATAATTCAACGAAAAAAATTTAATCATAAATGCAAAAATCACATATTAAATCAATTTAACACACTTAGATAAGTATTCAAACAATGCTAAATTAAAATATTGGTGCAAAAAACACAATTGAGATATTTTGGTTTGCCTTTAAGTTCAAAACTATTTACAAATTAGAAATGCTATAGTGTGTTCACTAGTCAATATGAACAAGATGCACTCAAATAATTAAACATATACTCGTATAAAATTAAAATTACAAAAAACACATTTATAAATTTTGTGAACTCTTTGTTTGTAACTAGCATTTCTTTTTACAATGAAAATGTAATGTCTACAAAGTAAAAGCTGTAAAAAGGCAACAAAAAATAGTTTTTAATGCATAAAAAAATAGCGCCCAGTAAATACCGAGTAATCTAAAACTGAAATTGTAATTTCTTATTTTTTTCTTTGTTCATTCCAGGGAAAACATATTCTTTCAAAAATCAATTTTTAGAACGGTAAAACCACGAAACACATCAAAATAGGTTAAAAAGAGTGGGCAATGAAAATCAATTAGGGTAATTAATGGTTGATCAATAACAACCCAGTTGATCATTAACAATAAAAAGAATAAAAATCTAAAAGTATAAGTCATGCGATTGAGGAGTGCCTTTGACAAAAAATAAATTGAATTAGAAAAAAAACAAAAGCATAAAAATCAAGAACTCACCACTCCAGAGGAGAAGGAATTGAGGAGTCAGATTAAATGTTCAAATACAAAGCATAGAGATGTGCAAATGAACACAACATATTAAAGGAGGAAGAACGGCAATTTAGCGTTGAAGCCAAGGAACGTTGCGTTGGACTAGGGGATGCCGCGGAGGAATCGATGAGGCGGAATATGGAATAGTCCTTGGTTATTAATTATTGGGCTTGAGTAACAATCTAGTATTGAGCTAAAGATAAAATTAAAAATGGACCCTTATATATTGGAGGCCCTGTGCGAGTGAACTTAATGCCCTTGCTTATGGGCGGGCCTGAGTCCTACGTAGTACGGAGTATATAATAAAATGACTATTAAATGACACTTAACTAAAGAGTACTTTTATATTTTTCATCATCTAAATTATGAATAAATTCTCAAAATAATCCTTACGAATTAAGTGAGTGGCTGGTAGAGGAACAGATCCACCTTGAGTAGGCTAATGGACTCCATTTCGAGAAAATATTTACTTAGAAATTATCTGTTTGAAAAAATACTTAATTATAAAAAAATTTTATAACATACTTTAAGTCTAGATGATAGAAAATGCCAAAAAAGATTCTATTGACTGATATCTAATAGATATTTTACATCTTAATTACAAAGAACCACATTGAAAATTATTACTTATTGAAGATTAACTTGGAAAAACACTTTACTAGAAAGCAGCATCTTGAGAATTAATACCCACAAATAATACCACAAACAAGGTGTTGTGTCACGTAGTACTGTAGCACAACTCACATTTGATTTTTTTTCCCGTTAATTAGATAAATCTTTAATCTTGGTCCTTCAAAAAAAAAAAAAGAATTACTCTTGGTAAAGTATATATAAAGAAGCCTACCACAAATAGTAGATCTGCTTTTGCCAACCAAGTAGAAGTTCTAGGCCTCAAATTAACATCTTGAGGACCTATCTCTAGAAAATTGCCAATTCCAACTCCAGAAGCTCCCTAAATTAATACAAGAAGCACTATGATTAATGTAAATACAGTGCAATAAATTTTTTACCACCATAACACCATAATCCTAGAGCGAGACACTAATAAAACATCAACAAAATTTATAAATTTGCCGAATATGTAAAGTAATGAATTAAAATAATGGTCTCAAATAATTAAAAAAAATGAATACTAAAATTCACAAATGATAAATTTATACATTTTGTGAGTGCTTTATTTGTGGCTCTAACATTACTCTTGTAAGTAAATTATATGCTTCTATCCCAAAATAAAAGATGTTCTGCATTTCTGTTTTAATTTTTTAATTCCTAATTTGTTGGTGAAAATACTTCATACAAGTTGATCAAATGTCTCAGTTTAAGTTAAACAAACAATTAAGAGCATATTTTCTTCGTCTAATTTGATTGGATCGAACTTGATATAATTTGATTAAAAGTCGATCGTCTAATATGATCTGTTATATTCTGATGTATGATCTGCTTCTAGTTATATTTAAAATAATTTCTAACCAAATCTGATTTCAACAAAAATAAATTTCAGGAAACATGCTAACTTTTACCATTTCTGCCCTTAAATACATGTTACTTTTACTTTTCACGTGATCAATTTATATATTAATTGATTGTTATAATACAATACTACTTCTACCCAGGTAAAAAATAATGTAGTTTTTTTCACTTCTTATTTTATACTCCTTCTACCAGGGATAGAGTTTTGTATTACGCATTACAAGGTTCTACCGATTTTATTTTCAATTTAGTTTATTTGACTTTAGGTGTAAAACTAAAAAATAAAATTTATATTTGAAAAAGCTACATAAAAATTTTTACAAAACAAGATATGACATGATCGACTATACTATTTTATGAAATGAGTGCTGAAAAAATAAGCAATTAAAGTGAGTAAATCTTTTTTGACCGATGAGTAAAATTTGATCATGTGCATAATATAGTGAAAATCTTTCCCAATTAGAGAAAATAGTATTTTTTTTAATTATTTAAATACTCCGTATAACTTTTTTTGTTACTCATGAATACGTGAATAAGTTGATTAAAAAATTAATACTCCCATCCATAATTTTAATCATACATTGTAAGTGAAAATGTAAAGTTTAAATAGGCAATAAGGGGAAAACACAATAGACAATACAATAATCCCTCCATTTGGACTATTTTGCCCACTTTTCAAACGTCATCAAAATGAAGTAAAGGGAGTAAAATAACAAAAAAAAAGTCTTTGACTCAACTTGTCGTTCATTAGTGACAACTGACAACATTAAAAGTGGATGGGGTTCTATAATTCACAATCATTATTCATTTGTTTACCAAGTACAAAGTGTAATAAGCAGAATATTTTTTTGAATGAATAATAAGGATAGTTTTAATTTCAAATGTTCAAAAAGGAAAAATGAAGCACTAACGCGCTTTTCCACAATGGACCAGTTTTCATCTTATTCAAGAACATAGCCCTCCGGGAGGTTCTTATGGGCTTTGGTAAGAGTGATTTTGGAAACACGGGGGCAGGGAATATCAAGAACATAGAAGGTGGGGAGAGGAGAGTAACTGCTTCTCTAGCTTCTTTTAACATTAAAATACCATAATTAGTGGCAGATCCATAAAAAAATATGACTGGGGGCAAACGCACACTAAAGAGTATGGTTGGGGTTCAGGGGTAGCGCTCCCAATTTTTTTAAAGCGTTTGATAAACAAAATAAATTTAATTTCAAGCAAGTATTCAAATAAGAAAAAAGTTTTTTTAAAGTAGAATAATAAAATATACTCCGTAAAATTTATCATAACATAATAATATAATTATGATATTTCAAATATTTTACCAATATATCTGGTTAAGTGATTAGTTTTTACTTTTAAACTAAGATTTTCTATTGTTAGTGGAGGCAAACTAAATTTTTTACCAGGTTCGTTCTTTTAATTTTCTGAAAAAAGAATTATTTTAATTACGAGTAAAAAAAGTTGATTGCGGGCGACTGTCCCCATATTCATGCATGTAGATCTGCCACTGACCATAATTATGGGAGTAAATTACACTTTTTCAACACTCTTTACAAACTACAAAAAGCTAACACGAGAAGATTTATGTGGAACAAATGAAATATAAAAGAAAAAAATAATTAATTTAGAAGCACAATACTCTAGGTAATTGTTTAGTTAATACTCGTATGATATTAATGATAGGCATGATCACTTACAGGCCCACCCTGCAACCAGAGAATAATTGGCCAGGGCTTGTTTGGATCTTCGACTCTGTTTGGACTCTTGTACAAACACCAGAACATATGTGCTTCTGTTTTTGCCAAACACACCACCGGTGCATATATGATTTAAATAACCCCAACAATAAATAAATAAATAAATAACTTACTGTTTTTAATCTAATAATAGCTGAAGAACTAATTAATTAATTACTTGGTCTGACTTCAACAAAACCAGAAGCTGGTGATAAAATAGGATTATTTTGGGCTGTTTGAGCATTGAGAAGCTGGGAAGAAAGCAACAAAGAGAACACCAAACAAGAAAAACTGATATAATTATTGTTAAACTTTTCCATCTCTCTCAAACCTGCTTAATTAATTACCAGATCGCTTGTGGAAAATTTGGCTGAAAATGGCACTATTTATAGAGAAAGTGTTGGTGGGGGCACATATGTCCTATGTACTTTGATAAATGTGTATCGTTATCCCGTGTTTTGAAATTTGAGGCTATATTTTCCTCAATTTCTTCTTATTACATACTTGTTCTGTTCTTAAAAAATTTTCATGTTTTGATTTTTTTGGTCAAATAGAGACATTATTTGACCATAAATTAAACATAATCTAAATAAAATATGATATATCAAAACTATATCCTAAGATGAAGCCAATTATATTGAAGTTATATTATAATTAAATATAATTTTCTCATAATTTATGGTCAAAGAGTGTCACGGTTTGACAAATAAAAATCAAAACATGAAAGATTTTTAGGATCAGAGGGAGTATTACTTATTCTCATTGGAATCATATCAAATCAGACCAAACCAGAAATAATTTTAAACATAATTACAATCATATCAGATTAGAATTTATTCAAAACAAATCGCCCTAAACAGAAGTAGAACATAGAGAAAGTATCAAAATAAGAGTTCTATGTTTTTATACCTAAATAAGAATTTCCAATGTGGTAATGTGACACTGTATATGGACATTTTACTATACTTTTTGGCAATAAACATGGTTATGATTACTAATGTAAATACATTTTAACTCTTATTTCGGGAATAAATAATGGAACTCATATTTTGGTATATTTTCAATATTTTACTCCTAATTTAGTCTTTCCCTTTATTCAAATAAAAATTAAAACTAATCAGATTAGGTGAAGAGGATATGACCTTAGGCCGTTCCTCCTCTTTGCTTTTGATATTTCTACACTAATACGCACTAGAGTGAAATATCCTCCAAATAACAGGTGAATAATTTCGTTGCCCCGTTAGTCTTAAAAATTGATATCGACGCACCTACCTTTTATTCTTTATGGTTTTGCTTTTTTTTTTTCTTCTTTTTTTCATAAATATTTTTAAGTTCTTTTTTAAAATTTTAATTTTTTTAAATAATGTTTTAAAAATTAATAAATATTTCTTTGATTGAAATAAAAAATCAATGAGATCAAAAGTATTAATGTATACATCAATTGCCTAAAAATAAACATTTTTATTTTTATCCAAAAAAATTATTTTCATTTAATCCATTGGGCCAAAAATATAGAGAGAGCTTTTTTGACAGATGCCCAACATATTTCTTTCAAGATTTCGTTTTCACTTTTCTACAAAAAAACTTTTTTGTATCTTTTCTTCTTTTAGTTTCCTTTTCCAATTATTTTTTCTTATATTTTCATTTCTTATTATTTATTGTTCATTTTTCGTTTTTGTTTTTCTTTTCCGTTTCTCTTTTTTTGCATATTCTTTTCATACTACCTAGATGTTTTTAAATTTTTTTAATATAACTTTTTTTATTTTAATCAAAATTAGAATAAAATAAAAAATACATAAGAAAATAGAAAAACATATGAAAAATACTTTTATAAAAAGGGAACATTTTAGTTGGGTATCAGCTCAAAAAGAGACCTTAGGCTGCATTGATTTAGTCCAATAGATTAAAAAAATATACTTTTTTAGATAAAAAATGAAAATATTTAATATGAGGCAAGTGAAGTATATGTTTTTTTTCATTTTTTTATTTTGAACACCAACCACATTTATGTTTTAAAACATTATAAAATATAATTTTAAGAAATAACTTTTAAACATTTATGAAAAAAGAAAAGAAAAAAGAGAAATAGTAAAAAAGAAAAGAGAGAAGGCGTTGGTATCCATTTCACTGGAGTTATTCACTTAAAATTTGAAGAGTCTTTTAGTCTAGAGAGGCATTGGCGTATGAGTATCAGAATCATGAAGGGCAACAACATAAGTGTTCAAAGTATTCGAGACGACTACAAATATGATAGAGATCGATAGATGGAGGTCAACTTTTATTTATGACAATGTATATCTGCGTAGTAGAGAACAATGTTTTCGATTTATGATCAAAAAATGTAAATTCTACTATAAAAGAAAAATGTTGATTTTTGGATGCAATGCATCTTGTGTTTTGGAACAATGCAATAGTTTTGAAATGTTTGGAGTGCATATTTATGTACGTGAGCGCATCTTTGTTTTGGAACGATGCAAATTACGGATTAGACAATTTAATTTGTTGGGTATGCATCCTATCTAGAGTGCTATTGAATGCATGGCATTTTTAAATATGAGTATTATCCATGACACTTAGAGCACTGGTAATGCTCCTCACGCCCACCGGCGTTACGGGGCGTTTAACGCCCCGGGGGCGTGAAACACCGCCCCCGCCGGCGTGAAACGGGCGTGAGGAGCGCTGCGTCATTCGTTTGACGCGGCGTGAGGGCCGTTTTTTTGGCCGTTCCCCTTCCCAACCCTTCCCAACGG
>OOIL02005153.1:1626677-1727902 GCA_900332095.2 Cuscuta campestris | reverse complement strand
GCTCAAGAGGCGGCGAGAAAAGATATTGAACGAGCCTTTGGGGTCTTGAAGGCTAAGTGGCACATTCTAGATCGTCCGTCGAAATGTTATTCTCAGACAAAAATGAGGAATATCATGTACGCATGTATTATTCTTCATAATATGATCATAGAGGATAACGGGTCTGCGATTTGTCAATACAACCCGGACGACGAGGTGCCTATGTACGAAGAAATCACCGAAGAAAAGAAACGACGCAACCGCCAAGAAATTCGAAGCCGAGAGATTCACAATGCACTAACGGTGGATTTGATTGAGCATATCTTTAGTCGTTCGAATAATTAGTGATTTCTTTGTACTGTTGTTTTTTTTATGTAATTTTTTTTAATGAATATAATTTTTTTTAATGTTTTTTTATGAATGTAAGATTTTTTATTAATGAATTTAATTTTTTTATGCAATAGTGTCATTGCGATTAAATAAAATAATAAATTAATTTAAAATTATAAATTTAAATTTAGAAGATGTATATTTAAAAATGTAAAAAATGAAGGTTTGAAGCCCCAGGGCTTCAAAACCATTTCCAGTGAATTTTGGGTGTAAGTTAAAGCTGACGTGGCAGAGAGAGAAAGTTTGAAGCCCCGGTTTGAAGCCCCGGGGCTTCATGACCATTACCAGTGCTCTTGTAACTTATAATTATAAGTACTCCGGGTATCAAATATCAATAGTGGTAATGACACTTATGCCACTTTAAAATGTTAAAATAGCTTGGGACGTTTATAATTGTCAAAAAAATTAATGACACTTGATGTGTCATATTTCTTCCCTTTCTTAAAACCGTTTCTCTATCATTTTTTTGTTTTCCTTAAAATATTTCCACTTTCTATTAAAAAATCACTTCTACCCTTAATTTTTATCCTACCTATCACATCATGTTTTTTCACCAATAATCTATCCATCACATGTTATTTTTATCCATCACATCAATGACGAAATTAGAAAGTCAACTTCAAATAATCCCTCTTTATTTTTGCTCAAAGTCAAAACAGTAATTATTTATCAAAATGAAGGGAGTACATAAATTTGACATAGCAAACGATGACACTTTTTAGAGGTGTCATTGTACTGTATATTTTTATGATAATTTCAAATGTAATAAGCGACTTAAAAAAGTGACATTGCTAGTCTTTTCTTGCAGTGATATTTTTTTTTTTCAAAATATTAAAACAATTAAGACACTGGATGACTACACTTTTGAAACGTCAAAATTGAATTTTACAACGCTGGACTTTTGGCCGAGACCAAAGACTCCACTCCAGCTAGTCATGCGCTTTTCCCCGTTTTATACACAACTTTTTCCCCCGTAATAGTGCCGTGCTTGACCGGAGAGCAGCCCAATTCAATAATTCTTCCTAAAATGGCGTTTCTTGCCTCTCACTTGTGGAATCAAATGGTTCAAATCTATTTAAAGTAGGCAAATTTTGAACTCCTCTCCGGTCTTGAGCCGTGAGAAGCTCATTCTCCAGGATTCATTAAAAAATTTATTCAGGTTCGAGCCCCAGTAGAGACGAAAGTGTTGGGAATTAAACACACAACACACACAAATAATCCGCAAGAAACGAGAGAAACGGAACACAAACGACACACAAGAATTTAACGTGGTTCGGTTTCCCTAATCCACGGCTGCAACAGGAGGAATTTTTTATTTCACTTGTGATGTCGATTACAAGTACAAGGGCTCAATATACATAGGAAGAGCGCATCTAGGGTTTCATAACATGGGCTGGGCTAACAAGTCAAGCCCAAGCCTCGACAAACCCAACAGGAAGCGCTGTCTCCATGTTGGAAAAAAGATTAAAGTAGAAGTAAAACATTAAAATATTCCAAAATAAGACTGCCATATTTTTATTCCCGAAATAGGAATTAAAATGCATTTACATTACCAAACGTAGTCATGTACATTACCAAAGAGTATAGTAATGTGCATGTGCACAATGCCACGTTACCACAGTGCGAACTCCTCTTTCGAGAATAAAAATATGGAAGTCCTATTTTGGTATTTTTTTTATGTTTTAGTCTTATTGAGGATGATTTCTACTCTATATTCAATTGTTCATCATTAGGTTGAGAAAATATATAAACAGATACTACGTACATTGTAATAGAGTCAATAACATTCAAAAAATAGGCAAATTTTTAAAGATTGACTCTGTTGAGATGACAAGTTTTGGATGAAAAGCCTTAAAAATTTTCAAAGGAATTGCAAAATGTTAAATTTTAGTTTTCCCACTCAAACAAACATGGTTAAATGTGAAGCCAGGTTCAACTCGCAATTGAGTGAAGAAATGAAAGTGAAATCGGTGGGTTACACTTTTCCTTAAAAAATATTCAAGAACATTTACCCACTTCGTTAAAGAATGCACAGTTTGTAACATCGTTGTTTCCAGAACACACACACATATATATCCCAAAATCATACTCTATCCGTCTCGAAATAGATTATAATCTTTTTTTCTCTATCTTCTCGATAACTTTTGTTTTGTTTATTTGTCTATTTTCATTGAATATTTGATAAAATAAAATATTCTTGTTACGTCTCGTTTTGTAGAACTTTTGATTTAGTTTTTTAATATATAATTTTTATTTATTATTCATGTACCAATTTGTAAATAAAATGATTTCAAAAAATGAAAAGTTTTGCCCCGTAATTCCTAATTTGTAATCAAATTAAGGACGGAGGGAGTAGTACTTTTGTTCCCAAATAAAAGAGGTAGTTCAATTTATAATACTATGGAGTTAACTAGCGTTATTTTTAAATCAATTTATTTTTAAGTTAGTATAGATAAAAAAAGAAAAAATTCTACATTAAATTTTTTTATCAAACGATCGATGTATAAAGGAAAATGCAACATGACTATAATAGTTTGATAAATTAGTCCGGGAATTAATGAATAAAGTTTAATATAATCCTACCAATAGTTAATTGGAATTTAATTTTTGGACGAAGGTGGTATATTTTTAAGAGCGCTTCTATGGTGCACTTTGGGTGCATATCATTTTTAGTGAACCTTCTCACATAAAAAATAATATTTTTTAAAATTTTTTATTAAAAACTAAATATTTATTTAAATAGTAATAAAATACGGAGTATTTATTTTGCTCATTTGTAGATCTATGGTGGACTTTACGTCCACCATATAATTTGTCTATTTTAAAATGGGTGCCTTATGTCAAAGATTGTTCCCATCATTGTTGAAGCACCAATATTAAAAAATAAAATTACTCCGTATGAGAGTAGTATTACCATTTACTCCCTCCGTTCTCAAAAACATTTCTTCTTTTTTTCACTTCCAATAAAACACTTTCACTTTTTATTAAAAAATCATTTTTACCCTTACTTTTTCATACTCTACTTATCACATCATACTTTTTCTCTAATAATTTATCTATCACATCTTACTTTTACCCATTATATAGAAGGGAAAAAATTGGAAGCCAACTATAATTTAACACTTCCTTATTTTTACACTTGGTCAAATAAGAACTCTTTTTTAAAAGGGAGGAGTAGTAATTTATTGAATCGTAAAACAACTGTATAAAATCCCTAGTTTAATACTTTTCTTTTTTTCTTCTTTTTTGGTGGACTGAGATTTCAAATCACTGTGGTGGAAGTGGAAGAAAGAGATAGGTATCACCAAATTACTACCACCACTTATCCACTTCTATAAAACTTGAAATAAACAGTACACTGAGGGTTTTTTTCACACCATGAGTGGATATTGTCACTCATTTCACTACGCCAAGTTAATTTGTTAATGGATTATGAGGAAAATTGTTTACGTGAGTGAGTGATTGTTATCCTTTGAGCCATTAACGCATGACAGTCCTTGAGAGTAATCATTAATAGCATTTGAGGCTGTTAAATACTTCTCCACTTCTCCGTCCCAAATTATTTGTCACATTTCTATTATCGATGCAAAATATTAAGTTTTTTCAATTCATTTTATTTACATATTGGTAAAAAAATAAAAAATAAAAATTACATATCAAAAAACTAGATGAAAAGTTCTTCGAAATAAGAGGTGTCAAGAATATTTTATTTTATCAAATAACCATTGAAAACGTAGAAATAAACAAAAGTTCCCGCGACTGTTGAAAAAGCAAATGTGGCAAATAATTTGGGACGGAGGGAGTATATTATTTATATATTTAATATTATTGTATTACATAACTGTATTACCTTCCTACTATGTCTCTCCTACCATAATTAGGATTGAGACTCCTAGTATACATTCACATGTAATCACCACAAATCATCAATGAAAATATTCTTTCAACATGGTATCAGAGCTTCATAAACCTTAACCCTAAAAATTGCCTAGCTTAATTGCTATTGAGGGATATAGTTGAGCACAGAGGCGGATCCAGGATTTTACAACCAAAAAATAAATTTATAATAAATTATTATATATTTATATATTACTAATCATATACTCCGTATTAAACTTTAAACTATCATAAAAATTAATTTTATAAAGAAAAGTTTTTTAGACTAATTACCTATCGGGGCTGCCGCTGTGGAGTGTGGTCGAATTTTGGTGGAACGGCGAACAGAAGCCGACGGGCGACGGGAAAGAGAGCCGGAGAATCGTAGAAGTTAGGATTCAAAATCAAAAATTCAAAATAGAGAATTATGGAAGAGATGTCAATTTTGTAGAGAAAATAGGGGTGCAGGAGAGAAATTCATGATCTTTTTTTGTAAAAAAAGAAAAAAAACTAGCTCCACAGTACCAGAACGAGAATAAAACTCGGGTTTCTTGAGAATCAATGCTCCGCACGCTTCCACTACGCCAAACGCAATTCTATTGATTAAGAGCTACGCGTTTATTATATATTAATATTTGTACAAACCTAATACATATATGGACCTACACCGGGGTCCGTGGGGTCCCGGGACACCGTAGGGTCCGCCTCTGGTTGAGCAAAGAGATTGTGATCGTAAAGATCGATCGAGATAGATCGAAATCGGATCGGGAACGATTGCGAACAATGTGGTTCTTGGGATCGGTTGTCTCGGAGGAGTAATCTCATTTGTTCCTCTAAACTAGGGCAAAGACAAGATCGGTCGCTCGGACCAGTCCCCCGGTCGCTTGGACCTGTTGATTTTTTGTGAAAAGAATAGATCGAGACTTGAAAAAGACTTATCTTACTCCCACCGTCCCCCATAGATCTTTTCAATAGCCCTTTTTCTTTGTCCACAATAGATCTTCTCATTTCATTTTTTAACAATTAAAATACCATAACTACCCCTACTTACTTAATTTATTACACCTCACCCACCTCATTTAATACACTCCACCCATATTTCATCAGGATATATGTATACGTATATGTATATGTATGTATGTATGTATGTATGTATGTATAATCGACTCCAGTCAGATGACGGTTTTTGGTTAGATGACAGTTCCCATCAGATGACACGCGCTTTTAATTAAAATTTTCCAGCTCCCGATTCCTCACTTTAAATGCATAATCGCAGAATCTCAGAACACCTTTGACCCCAAATTCCATTATTCTTCTTCTTTTTCGGATCATCGCCTCGTTTTCTCCAATTTAACCTCAAACACTCTTCTGCACTTTACAGTCCGACATTGTTCTCTGCATTTTCTGATGTCCGGTTGCTATTTTTATTATTCATTTCCTTCATTTTCATCAGCTTCTTCACTGCATCTTTATAATCACTTCAAAAGGAAAAACGATTATCGATTGTTTAGGGGAATTGGATTGCAGGGCTCTTTTTAGTAGTCATGGAATATGCGATTTTTCTCTGGCCTCTGACTTCAATTTTCAGATTCCAGTGCTTTAATTCCCAGTTATGGTAGACATCAAATAAAGGGATTCCTTTTTCTTCAACTTTTGAAGATCATACTAGTGCCAGGTACTTCTTTCTATATAGTCTTAAAGATGAGTCTTAATATTTTTATGTGTGTTATGCTAGAAAGCAATTGCTCATAGTGTTAAAGATGAGTGTTCATAGACTTAAGAAGGAAACTTAAGTGCATCATTTTGATTTTGTCTATTATTCAACAGAAGCTAAAACATTATAAAAAGATCTCTTTTTCACTAAAATGCAATTTCTTAGGATAAATTTTTTTAGTCTCTGAAGCAATATTTAGTTTTTGTGGACGAGCTACAATGTAAGGCCAAGGTAAACTGTGTTGTATATGTCAATACTTTGGTTTGACTGAATTGGATGTTATTTCAATTATATTGGAAATAAAACATTTGCAATTGTTATGATAGATTATCTTCAATTATAATGGTGGAAATACTTATGTAAATGCTTCTCTATGTTAATGCGTAATATCTGTTTAGTACTTTGTATTGTTAAGGATGAGACTATCATTAATTAGATCAATAATAAGAGAATTACTAGCCTTGTCACTAAAGGATGCATGAGCCTTAACACAGCATGCCCCCAAGGATAGATCATGTAGTTTAGCATATTTTTCTGAAAATAAGAGTAACTCTCTCTTTTTGATATATTATGTTGGTTGTTCATATCTTTTGCAAATGGAAAGTTGTTCAATTCATTCTAGTTTTCCAGAAACGCCATCATTTGGTTGTATAACTTTGGGGAATTGGGTTCCTGATATACCTGAGGATTTAAAGATAAAAATAGGTAAAGTTTTTTCAAGTTTTGCATATTGCCAAGCTTTCTACAATCAGTATGCCCGTGCATCAGGTTTTAGCATACGCTATGGTTCATCTTCAAAAAGTACAAATGGTGATAAAACTTGGAAAATATATGTATGTTCAAAAGAAGGCTATAGGAAACAACCTTAAATTGGCCTTGAAGGTATAACACATACTGAAGAACAAGATCCCCTATCCACAGAGTCCATAACTTGAAAACAACCCTAAAGAAAGAAAAGAGCTGAAACTCAAGAAGGCTGTGGGGTCCTGTTCTAGTGGTTTCATGTGAGGAGGGTTGTAACATTATTCGGTTTGAAGAGTCCCATGTCCATCCCTTGGTTACTCCGAGCAGAAGGCATTTTCTATCTTCATCGAGGAAAGTTTCTACAACTCACAAGCACATGTTGTGTAGTGCTAGTAGAGTCAATGTAGGTCCCTCTAAGGTTTTTGATGTTACTTCTGAGGTAATGATGGGTCATCAAAATGTGGGTTGTACAAAAAAAGATTTTTTGAACTATCAACGAAGCTTGAAGGCCATCATTAAGGACAATGGTGCCCATATGTTTATCGAAACGTTAAAAGGAGAAAAGAGACATATCTAGGGCTTTACTTCGCATATAAAGTGGATGAAGAGAGTCGCTTGAAGAGAGTGCTTTGGGCTGATTCATTAAATCGTTTAAATTACTCTTGATTTGGAGATATACTTTCATTTAACACAACACATGGCACGAATAAGTTTGAACTTACTTTTTGCCCCTTTACTAGTGTGGATAACCACCGTAAGTTTATTTATTTTGGGGCAAAATTATTTATAATCAGGAAAGAGACTCCTTTATTTGGCTTTTTTCAAAAATGTTAGAGTCATAGGGAGGGAAGCAACCAATCAGTATAATTATTGATCACGATCATTCAATCAGGTTAGCCCTTTTTAAAGTAGTTCAAAACTCAACACATAGGTTTTGCATTTGGCATATACTGAAAAAAGTTCCAAAATATGTTGGTCATGCCGTAAATTCATCTAAAGACTTCCGTACCCATTTGAAATCGTGTGTTTGGGCTCAGAGAGTCCTGAAGAATTTGAACAAGAATGACTAAGAATAATAACTGATTTCGATTGGTAGCATAATGATTGGTTCACACATATCATTTCAATAAGGGAGCAATGGGCACAAGTACATTTTGATACCACATATTTAGGTGCTGCCGTAAAAATAACTTTAGGTTCAGAAATCCAAAACCAAGCATTTAGTTGTTTTACAAGCCAACAAATAAGTGTGATTGAATTTTGGGTGCACTTTCAGCATGCCATTGATGCTCAGCGTGATAATGAGTACAAATAAGAGAATGCATCATTGACATCAAATCTTGTTCTCAAAACACATCTACCCTTGGAGCCCCGTCCACGACAAGTTTATACCCACACAAATTTTACGTGTTTCAGGAATGTGATGCTGAGGTATACAAGGAATGGAACCTGTTGAAGGTCAAACAATGACAACCGTAAGAGATAATCGTGGTGCACAAGGAAAGCATACACATTGGGCTACAGAGATCTGACTGAAGAGGGTGCCACATGCTCATGCCATTTTTTGTGTCACAAGGAATCCCTTGCTGGCATATTCTATCAAGTCTTAGAGAATACAATTTCACTTGAGCATGAACTCACTGATATGGGGCCAACAAGTGTAAGTGATAAAAGGAAAGACTTAAAAACTTAATTATAAACTAAAGATTGATCCTAACTGGCTACATAGAATCAAAATAGGACAAATACTTCATGATGAAGGGAGTATGTGATTTTCTGAACATAAAAATTGTTGAAATTTAATTCAATCTGATAAATTGAATATAGTGTCCACACTCTTCAACAATTTGGGCCTGATTATTAATAACTATAATTGTACTCCCTCCATTTATCAAAGTATTTTTCTTTCTTTGTTTTGTTTGCAAGTTGCAACAAAATATTTCCACTTAATAAAAAGTGACTAATATATTCAAATAAAGTCGTTGCAATATAATATACTCCATTTATTTTACATCGATACAATAAGTTATTTAAATGAGTATCTCTCTTTTTTTCTTTGACGTTAATGATATAATTCGAAAGTCAAATTATGAAAATAAACCTGGCAGAAGTCAAAATAGGAACTGTTTTACCAAATAGAGGGGGTATATAAGTAAATATTAAATACATTTAATATAATCAAACTAAAATTTATAATCAACCTAATTAGATCAAATTTATAATATTAAAACTAAATATATATATTCATTTACAATTTATAGTCAAAATTTATAACTATTTAACAATGAAAAATTAAATACTTGATTTTTTTGGAGAGAGTAATAATGAATAATTAATGTTCAAAATACAAAACAATAGTAGGTTATGAGTCTTAAAAGTCTAGAGAAATATGGAGTAGCCTTTTAATTACAAGAGAATCTCATTTCTCCTTATCTCCTTCAACTCCCTCCTTTAATTTCCCTCTCTCCTTTCCCTCCTTTCTTGTCTTGCCCAAACTAATCCAATGTCTAAGAATATTCGTATGGACCCCCAACCCATATTGAGTCTCGTCAAACGGGAAGAAAAACAAGAAGAAAACAAGGATAGTAAAGAGGTTGAGCGCAACATTTTCCGAACGCCTGAATCTGAAAAACACAAGATTCCGGCGATCGAAAACTGCCCTCCAGCTCCATTGAAGAAGGGCAGGTCGGTCAGTGATGAATCTCCGGCGCCGGAGTTAGAGTTCTTTGAGGGCAACAGTCGTGAAGAGGTGGAGATGTTCTTCGATTCCTGCATGGAGAATTCAGTTGGTAGGTTTCCTTTGAAGAAGAGACTCTTTGATACCTCTTCCTGATTAGATCAAATAATTAATTGCTCTGTAATTAATTATTTTTCCCTTTTAGATCAATCAATTAATAGGGAATAACTTTATAAATTGTTTTTCTAATTTCCCGTTCCCTTGTAAATAATAAAATGTTTGGAATAGTAATAATAAGCTAGACTAGCTAGACTCACTTCTAAACTATAGATGCATGGTGTACCCTATCGATCAGCTTATACAATTTGAATTATTCTCATGTATTCGTAGTCTTTTACGGGATAAGAACATTCAAAGCTATGCAAACAAAAACAAAAAAACTAAAGAATACTTTGAATTATATTGTATATCTCGATGTTTCTACCGTAATGTAAATCCAATGAATAATATATACTCATCCCGCAGCTAGTAAATGTGTATATGAGTACTCACCGAGAATGTAGGGAAACAACCACAGAACCAATTGTATGATATATATTGTGATGTGTATACATTAATTTAATTTGATTTGAGCATGTATAAACTAAAAATAAATGTATTTATTTTTGTCAATTTCATTTTGAAGATTTTCTAAACTAATTTAAATAATTTGGATGCATTCTTATACTTCTCGTCTTCGAATGGGATAAGAATATTTAAAGTTATGCTGAAAAACCTACCAAAAGGTTTGAATTATGTCATAATTATATTGTTCCTTTTTTTTACCAAAAACCTTATGGTCCAGCGACATCATTGAAATTGTTCCAAATGAGAAATGACGGGTTCGAACTACCCCTATTTCAAACATAAAATATTACTCTGGGGTATTTAAATGATACAAACTTTATAAATATAATTGAAAAGTAATTTATTATTTTTACCAAAAATTAGTAGTCACTCTTCCCAATCTTGAAAATAAAATATTATTTCAATTAGTAGTCACTCTTCCCAATTTCTAATAGTGACATAAAAATTATTTACGTGCTTTTTTATATTATTTTTATTTCACCTATTATTATTATGATGATTATTAACCTCGAAGTGTAGTTGTAATATAAAAAGTATTTGGAAGCAGAGGAGTAATTAGTTACATTTGGGAGTAATATCGTAAACCGAGAATTTTTAAGAGTACTTACTTGAATTTTTTGGAAATATTAAGAAAAACCTATCATATTGTCTTTGTTCTCATTTTGAATTTTGTGATAAATGGTTTTATATTTTGATCAAATAGTATAGAATAAATGGAATCCTCATATAAATTTAATATCAATTAATTTATTTTGAAACATAGTTTAAAATATCAAATTTTTATAATCTATGTTTACATATAAATAAAGAGATATTAATGATTAAAATGTTGCATTGAAAATCGTGACAAGTCAAATGAAAAAAATATGGGAGGGAGGGGATTATTCATTTTTCTTTTAAGGAATCAAATAAATGAATTAATTGCCTTATAAGGAATAAAATTAAATGCAGTTCCTTTTAAAGAAAGAAATTTATACTCGGTTTTGTGTATCACTGTATTCTTCTACACCGGTTTGGATTGGAAATGGATGTAATATTTGTGTAATAAAAAAGAGATTAAATTCTACATTTGTCATTTAAAATATAGATTTTTTATTTAATTTTCTTTTATGAATTACTCCGTATATTATGTTCATGGTCCTTTGTATATGGGAACTGTTTCACAAATAATCCTCAATTTTGGGTCCGTTCCGTAGGCTTTATTTTTTCTACTCATTACTTATTCTTATTAAAATCGGATCAGATCAGATTAGACCTAATCAGATCAAATGAGAACTAATCAGATCAGATCCAATCAGAGCATATCAGATCCAATTAGATCAGATCAGACCAGATCTAGTCAGATGAGATCAGATCTTATCAGGTCAGACCAAATCCAATCAGATCAGATCAGACCGCATCAAATTCAAGAATATCAAATATGGAAAAAATATAAAAAATATTTATATTTTTCAAGGATTAAATAATAATTACTATTATTTGATTAAATTACATTACTTTATTTAAGCTACACACGCCTAAATCTTAATTAATATTATTATTCTTATTATTATATTTGAACCACAAATCATTATTTTTAATAATTGTTCAGCTTGTAGTAATGATGCATGGAAGTAATGTTAAAGCTTAAAAAGTCGTGTTTTTCATACTTAAAAAGAGTTGTTTTAAAATACTTGTTTATAAAATAATTATACAAAAATTAGTTTTCAAAACCATAAATATGTTATACTTAAAAAGACTTACTTTTAAACTTTAAGATGGTATAATATATACAAGGGTGAGTTTATGATAAAATTGATAGAGGTAAAAGGAATATTAGTGTTTAAGATTTTATATGATATTTAATTTGTAACATGAAACATATTATTATGTAATATGCATATAGAATGTATTTTTCTAATATTTGGTTATTTTAATGTTGATTATTTAGTTTTACAAAAATTCAAAAAATAGTGATATTGAAAAGATGTTTAATATTTCAAAAAAAGTATAAATATATCAATGATTAACTGGTTTTCTTATTTTACTTTTTTATGTATGTATGCATTGTAAAAACTATTAATTTTTGTAATAATTTTATGTTTAATTTAAATCAAATTTAAATTCATTTACGCAAGATCTAATTAGATAAAATCAGACCAATCAGATCAGATCAGATCCAATTAGATTAGATTAGACCCAATCAGATCCGATCAGATCAGAATTTCAAAAATTCATATCAGATTCAATCAAATCAGACGTACGGAACAGAGCCTTTGTCTTTTGTGATGTTAGCGTCAAATTGATGGGTAAAAGTGTAAAATTTGACATAGGACATATATCTTTCTTACTAAATCTAATGTTAATACAGTCGTTGTTGATGTGTCGTTTGTCCACTAGAGTCACCGTCCACCATAACAAGAGTCCATAATTGTCGTCGCTGGTTGGAATCCAAACTCGCAGTCGTAATTTCAAAGATCGTTATTAATGTGTCCTTCTTCCGCTTGAATCACCATATTGCCCACCACAAGTGCTTAACCATAGTCTACAAATGTCGGTTCTGGTCGGAATCCAAATCCGTAATTGTACTCATTATTGTTGTGTTGTCCAGCAAGCCGACACAAGAACACATGGCCAGACTTACGGTCAATATGAAATTACATTTTTAGCACTCAACTTAATACCAACATGATGAAAGGCCAAAAAGGACTATTTGTGGAAAGATACACATTAATGAATGACCACAAACGTAATATTTAGTAATTAAGAACTAAATATGAAATACCCACCTTTTTGAAGTACCAATTATATAATTTACTAAAAAAAAGTTATGTCCACCCCAGGTGCTCCTACATTGCGGCTAGTGTATTAATGAAATACATCATTGTATGATCTTGGTCTAGTCCATAGAGAGTCCTTCTTGTTTCTGATGCGAATAAAATGAATCACATTGGATAGAACTCTCACATTGTTGCTGTCGAAAATTTAGCCCCTTCTCAAGAACCCCCGACCTTTGGATTAGTGTACACCGCTTGCCCCTACTCATTTTGTTATACCCCAACTATGGTTGTGGTTTTTTAAAGCATCGATACCAGCGATACTTGCAAAAGTGGAGTCAAAATCTCAAACTCATAAATAGGTGAAAACAAGAACCTTTTGTTGGTAGGATGACTCGAACTCAAGACCTCTCACAAGGAAAGAATTTTAAGTCGCTACTGTAGAAAGAGGTTTTAACATTAGTTTTTTAAAACTTTCTACATCAGTTTCTTACCTATTCATATGTTTTGATATTCGGTTTCACCCTAAGAAGGAGTGAATTAAGGCGTTCGCAAAAATAATGCAAATAAAAATTAAGTAAAAGTAGGACTGAAAAGGAGAAGAGAAAATAAGAAAAAGTCAAGCGATTTAAACTGGTTCGGAACTCCCTACTCTTGTACCTTAAAGCTCTTCCTTAAGGATTTAACATCCAATAACTTTTCTGGCTTGACCAAGAGGACTCTAATGAGATTTGGAAAACACCCCTTGCCAATGGTTAATGAGATTTTACAACGGCTATCTCTACCGCTTACAAATGAATATTTAAATGCTATCTGCAACCTTAAAACAAATGAGGATTTAAAGGCTATCAATACCTCTTAAAAATAAAAGAAGTTGGGTTGCTTTTCTATCAAAGAATATAATGGGTCAAAAATAAATATAGAACAATATGTTTATGAGTAAGATATTAACTGATGAAAACCACAAAAGCCCTTAGTGTGTGTGACAGTGTGAGTGCTTAAAAAGTAATAAGAATTAGCTATTTAAAAAGAGTAATAAAATATTGAAGAATGAATAACTTAAAACCCTCAATAATGATAATAAGAGAGCTTATAATAAAAGAGGGTGTTCTTGTTGTTAAAATGGTACCGAGGGGGGGGAGGGTTATATAGCTTAAGGAATGGTTAAAGTCATTAGAAAACTGTTTAGAGCCATTGGGGGAATGATTTAGGGTTAATTGGAATTTAAAATGAAAATTTGAAAAAGTGTCCTAACAGTTACAGTACCTAGTTCGATAGGTATAGTAATAAGTACTATTCCAATATTTGGGTATTGTCGTAACAATAGGGGGTACCATCTGGGGTACCGCCACAATGAAGTATCCTCTAGCGTTTGCTGCACCAATCACTACCTGTCACAGTACTAAGATACTGTTCCGGTATCTAGGTACTGTTCCAACAGTAAGGGGTAACGCCGCATGAGGAAACTCAAATGGTGTACCTTCCCTTCTAGTGGCTCGTCTGGTACAAAGGTACATTAACAGTATCCGTGTACCATACAGATGGTAGGGTGGTAGCGTTAGTCCTATAACATGTCTAGCTCAAAACTGATTTTTCATTCCTTTTTCAAAATAACCCAACTAAGAACAATATAAAAGTATTTTAATAAATTTTGTGAGTGTATGGGAAAATGTGATTCATAATAAATATCAAACTCTTACATTTTATCTATCTACGCTCATTATAATGTCTTCTCGGTAAGACAAAACAAGTTAAGTGAGGTTTGGCGTTTGTTTTTGACCTGCAAAGTGTTAGTAACTTAGAAGACATATTTGGCACATCAAAACTTATATGAGGTTTGGCATTCAAGACTATTAAAACAGATAAATTGTCGTAAAAATGTTTATTATTAAAAACAGATAAAGGGGAATAGCTTGGAAAACAGCTAGGCTAGGATGACCAAGACGACGATGCCACGTCTGGCTACTGCGTTTTTCTCGGAGATAATCTCGTCTCATGGTCCTCTAAACGACAAGGAACGACCTCCAGATCCAATGCAGAAGCCGAGTACCGAGCCGTAGCAAATGCCGTTGATGAAACCAGTTGGATCCGAAATCTTCTACTTGAACTTCACCAACCCCTTCGCCGAGCCACCATTGTTTTCTGTGACAACATCAACGCTGTTTACTTATCCTCCAACCCAGTGCAGCATCAGCGTACCAAGCATGTTGAAGTTGACATTCACTTCGTAAGAGACAAAGTAGCACTGGGCCAAGTCCGAGTCCTGCATGTTCCCTCTTCCTCTCAGTTCGCGGATATCTTTACGAAAGGGCTGCCTTCTATCATCTTCGCGGATTTTCGACACAACCTTGGGATTCGGAGATCTCCAATGGAGTCGGTAGCATGTTAAATATGTTAAGCATATTTATTATATATGTTAAGAATATTCTTTGTATCAATTATAGTACATTCCTTATTTGTATAGGATTCACATTTATGAGTGTTTCCTTATTGTAACCCCTTCTCCTTTGTATATAAAGGGAGGTAGAATTATTGTATTAAATTAGTGAAAATAATATTCTTTCAAAGACCAACAAACTCCTCCCTTTTTATGTTGACAAAAAGGCTTTCAAAAATGCAAACGAACACTTTCAAACAAGTGCAATATATAGCTCCCTGTGATTTAATGCTTCCTAATGATTCAAGTGTTTCAACAAACTCCTCCTAAAATATATGTATAAGTTTATGAAGAAAGCCTAACCTTTATCTCCTTTTTGGCAAGAACAAAAAAGACGGTAAATCAACACCTAGGAGTTATAGCAAGCATACAACTAGGAGTTCATAGAGTAAGAAACAAACAGAAATAGAGTTATAACATTAGAAATTAAAATGTTTGATTAGTTTTCTAATGCCCAACACAAATCAACACCTCTTGGAGGATTTGTTGAAGGATCCCATGCAACGACCTTTCTTGATGTCTTCAAGACGGCCTATTCACACGAGCAGTGAGCAATTGGATGCTTTCTTGGATCTTTAGAAGTGGTTGCATTGGACAATGTTCTCGGAAATGAAGTTCTTGAGATCTTTGAAGGGGGAGGAATTCGTTGAAGGGGATTTTTGCCTTTTCAGGATTTTAGAGGAAGATAGGCATGGGCGGATTTCGAACATCGGAGCTTTAATGGTGCAGGTTCTTCAAGCTAAGGTCCTCTAGAGCTAGAAGGAATGAATGACATGGATCGCAAGGACCATATTCTGCTCTTAAATCATTCAGAAGGCTCTGAAATTCCTTTTTCATATAGTATGTTTCTCCAATCTACACAAGGCTCTAATATTCGAGGCAATCCGCATCAAGATATCAAACTCGCGATGGTCGAAGCTCAATAGTCGTGTGGTGGACAAAGATGTGTGTAAAAAGCATTCAGTTATTCGTTGTGCCCACGCCTTAGTGGGGTGAATAAGGCGTTTGAAAACTTTTCGGAGTTTGATAAAAACAGTGTTGGCAAATGCAGAAGCAATAAATAAAACACAGAAATAAAAGCATAAAGTAAAAGGCACACCGATTTTATATTGGTTTGGAAATTCCCTACTCCAGTACCTCGAGGCTCATCCTCAAGGATTTCTGATTCACTAAATCTCAGTCTCTTGAACTCCGTCAAAGCACCGCACTAGTTTTGGCAAACAACTCTTGCCAATAGGATTCACTCCAAGATTTCACAACGGCTATCTTGAACCGCTTACAATGAAGATTTTACGGCTATCTTCGAGCGTTCCCCCAAGGATTTCAAAGGCTATCCATGAACTTTTACCCAAGGATTTATACGGCTATCCTTAACCGTTACAACTTGAGAATTTAACGGATATTCTCGACCGTAAAAAAGTGTGTTTGAAGAACACAAGAAACGGTTCTACACAACGGCTTGAATACAAAATTGAAGAACAAAACTTTAGCCGGTGTAAAAGGAAAACTATACTCTCTCAAAAGGTATAAAATAAACTTATGAACATGAGAATATATAACTAAAACACAAACTCAAAAGTGTGTGTATAAAAATCAAGAGATTAAGGCTCTTGAAATAGCCAAAATATTGAAAATAAAGAATAAAAGAATGAACACACTTAAAATATAAAGAGAGAATGTTTGGAGCTTTGTTTATTCTTGAAATATGAAGTACTAGCCGTAACAATTTTTTTTCCAAACACAACAAAAACTTTTTTAATGAACAAAAATATAATAATATGTAATTAGTTTTAATAGCAACAATGTTTTTTGATGAACGCAAACGAATAACAATAACAACTTTTTTCAATAAAAATTGCAAAGTATATTTTCAATGAAAACATAACAATAACAATTTTTTTTAAGAACGTCACTTTAATGTAACAATTTTACTGGATTTTATTGGTTTGTTTTTTTGTTTGTCTAGTAATTTCACTTCCAATAGATTTGAGGAAGTTTCAGCTCAAATTTCCTCTTTTAGCATTCCTTTCCTGGCCGGGAGTCCTTTTGGGTTTGCTCTTCTAAAACAATTTCTGGGGCGTATTCAATTGTACTATTCAATTGGGTTTTGTTGAAGTGATGCCTGTTATTTCCTTGAAGAGCCGGAGCTTCTCTCAAGTTACTCCGCATTTACTGCAATGGAGCCGCCAGCAGTTCCCGCCGGGGCGAGCTTAAACCCTAACGGCAGGATTTTCGGCCGGAAGCCTGAATTCGGAGGCGCATTTGATCTCAACGAGTGTCCTTCCGCCACCGAAGGCTTTGGTGCGGGGGAGTGTGGCGGTGGAGGTTTGGGGATGGATGTGACCGATTTGAGAGTTGCCGGAAGTTCAACAAGTTCCGGCGTTGGATGCGCTGCTTTGGAGCATGAGAAGATCACTCATACGCAGCTCTTGACCGGCGTTGAATCTGGAGCTCCTGCAGTGGCCACTGAGATGAGTTCTTGTGGCATTCCTGGTAAAAAATCAGTTGAATTTGATTTGCATGCGATTGTTTTGATCACTTTAACAGTAATTACTTGAATTTTCAAAGTAGCCAAGGAAAGGTAATCTGACTTGCAACAAATTTTGTCACTGCAAATTACCCTTTTTTTGGAATCCTCATTACCAATCAAATCACCCTACTAATTTTCGTTTGTAATCCTCAACATAGAATGGAGTGCATCAAAACCTCACCTTTCAGAAGGCAAGCTTTGAAGAACACTGTAATTTGTATGATTGTATCTGCAATCGCTAAATGATCATATTCACAAAAGCACGCCAAACAATTATCCAGGCAAATTCTTATTTGTAAAAGAACCAATTGACTCGTAACTTTCGGAATAATACATTATTCTATATGAGAATTATTCTCTTCTTTACACCAAAACAAAAGGATCCATATATACACATTTTCCGATTTCTTTGCTTGAACATTGACTTTTTTTTGACCAAAAAACTTAGAATATCCACAGGGGAAAAAAAGCTAATTTTAAAATCTGAATAAACTTGCATCAAATGCTTCTAGGTAATATGCTTCACTCTCCTTCCTTTTCTGTCTCTGCTAATCCAGTTCCACTGACTTCATATACTCTCTCATTCATCTATCCATTAGTCCTAGGTCTCTAGGAGACTTGGAGTCCCATTGATTGTACTTCATATTTGGAGTATAATTTTCATTGTACTTTATGGTTGATTTATCCAATTATTCTCAATCATGATTTATAATCTTGTTTGTCTCCATTTTTAGTGGAAGTGCATTGCTCCAATTTTATAATCTTGTATTCTTGTTTGTTAATATATCATTCGAGACTAATATATTTCATATTCCCCATCATCTTTTTGTTAAGAAAGACTTTTTAATTCTCAACTGACACTTTGCCACTCAAGATTGGCTTTGATATCAATATTTTATTTACATAATGCTTTGCAGATATCAGTATGATTAGAACTCCAAGTCCAGTGGAGAAAGAAGAGGGTTTCAAGAAAAAGCGGCAACGAAATGTTAGAATGAAGAAACATAGACCCAAAATTTTTGATGATAGCAAACCCAGAAGGATCCCACGACCTGCTTCTAAAAGGGAAAGTGTGAAGAGGAAATATAATAGCGAAAACAGTCTTGGCCAATCACCTGTTTCGGCCATTAGATCGAGAAAGTTGCCCAAGCCTTCAGCTTTTAACCCTCAAACTCCTAAGCCATTAGCTAAGAAGAAGAGAAAAGGTACTCTCAAAGCATCAACGCACTGTTTGGAATCATGTAAACGAGGGATCAATTTCAATTTTGAAAAATCTGTAGAAGAAAATGAAAACAACATTTCCATAGAGACAACTGGTATAGATATGGAAGGTAATCTCAGCTCCTACACGCATCCACTATCCTTGAAATTGGAAAATAGGTCACAGAACATTTATGCGACTAAACTCATCAATGCAGATGACAAGGGGGAGATTCTTGTGGGCAATAACAGGACAATTGTTTCCCTAGATGACATTGGTAAGCAAACTGTTTATCATGCCAGGCAACCTGGAAATGACATCTTGAATAACTTGAGTCTCAACTTGAAACCAACAGAGTCAAGTTACAACTGCAATGGAGGCAAAGAGATGATTGGTATGGTTAACCAAAATGGATGCCGAAGTACCTCTTTGCAAGTTTACTGTAGGAAATTACAAGCCACTGATTTGCTGAGGTATAGTAGAAAGTTTGGGCCCCATTGTCTGAGTATATTTAAGGGAAAGAGGACAAAGAGACAGAAAGCACCTTTTTACAATTTAAGGTTCATGGAGAGCAACATAAAAAAGAAAGTGGTGCCTTCCGGATATGAACTGCGCAGTTCCTTCAAGCAATGTTTTGAGTTTACAATCAACCGACACAACCTTTTAGCAGTCCTTCCTATAAAAAGTCAAATGGAAGCAGCTATTGATGATCCTGAGTCTTTCAAGTGCTCAATTTCATTGTGTCCTATAGTGAAATCTAGAAGGAAAAGATCTAAAAGGTTCCCTCGATATTGCACAACACATTTGCAAGTGTCACATTCTACACTGGTGAAGAATAGTTGTGATTCAGAACTCCTCTGCCTTGCTGAACACAGTAATATCCTGAGAGCTTATCTTTATTTTTTTCGCATCCCTATCTTGAACTCAGTAATCTGTATTTTAATGTGAAACAAATTGTTCTTGAAGTTTCACACATAAAAGAGGAATCCCCATGTCTTGAATCCACTCCCCAAGAAAATCTAGAGATAAGACGTAGTGCTTCCTCACACACCAAGGAAGATCCCTCGCGTATTGAACCTACTCTTCAAGAAAATCTTGGGCCAATAGCACAGGGTGCTTCTGGTAGAACTTGTCTTCATTTGTGTGCATCCTGACTGTAAAATAGTACCGTGTTAATTTGAGTTAAGAATTTAAATTTAAAATATACTCCGTAATATTTATTGCAGGTTTAGAGTCTAAGTTTGGATCTGAAACTCGTCATGTACAAGATGGAGAGCTACCTGATATTGACTGCCAGCTAAAAGAAGCTTTAACCCCAACCGTTGAGAGTGCTTTCTCACACACCAAGGAGGATCCCTCACGTACTGAACCCTCTCTTCAAGAAAATATTGGGCTAATAGAACAGAGTGCTTCTGGTAGAAATTGTGTTCATTTGTGTGCGTCGTGACTAAACCATTTTAACGTGAATTTAAAATTAACGTTTAAAATAGAAAATTTATTGCAGGTTTAGAGTCTAAATTTGGATCTGAAAATCAGTTCCTACAAGATGGAAAGCTATTTGATATTCAGTGCCACATGATTAAAGCTTTCATTCCAACCATCAAGAGTAATTTCTCAAGGGCTAATGTTTATTCTTGTAGTATCCCCATCATTTAAATGTAATATCCATATTTATTTTAATGGCATACATGATTGCTGCAGGATCAGATGAAAAAGTGAAACTTAAAATCTACTCTCCTCAGATAGAAGCTACTTTTCAGCAAGGCCTTTTGCCAATTGCGCAGAGTACTACTAACATAACTCGTATTTAAATTTGTTTGTACTATTGTGCACATTTTGTGTTCTCTTAATTTGAATTTGAAGTTTACTGCAGGGTCACAACCTAAATTTAATGTTAACAAACGGCGTGTACATCGTAAAAATGTCATGGCAGGAACAGGCAAGATATTCTTTTCATCATCAAGAAAGTTATTTACCCATCACACAAACAAATTTTCATTATAGTTTTAATATTTGTTATCACATTGGCAGCAAGTAATGCACTCTAATTTGGCTTTTTGAATATACAGGTTCACAGGTTGAATCCAAAGTGAGTGACATTGAGTCAATCATCCAGCTATTGGAGAGGCTGCAAATAAACGAGCAATACCAGCAGATAGTGCAGCATAGAAATCTTCAAGGTGCAATACTTCCCTACCAAAAGAAAATGGATCCTCAGAAGAAACAAAAAGTACCCAAGGTAGATCTGGACCCAGAAACAATCAGAATGTGGAATCTATTGATGGAGAAAGATGCAAGTGAATTGCCTAAGGATACGGAGGAGGAGAAGAGAACAAATTGGGAAGAGCAAAGGGAATTGTTTCGTAAACGTGTGGAAGTATTCATTTCCTGCATGCATGTTATTCAAGGTATGCCTAAATGTGCATCTAAAGGCATTTGTATAGCACCCCAGTGTTGCAAAGAATAGATTATAAAGATATAAATTTGTGTACTTAATTTGAAAAACTAATTTAAAAAATGAAAGCTAGAGATATTGCCAACAATGAGGAAAAAGGTCACAATAAATAAGAATTACACAATAAATATTAAATATTTTAAAAAGTAATTAAAAACTATCATATTTAAATTTTAAAAAATAGATTCGTAATATGACTCATTGGAAATGTCAGTGATGGGTTCGGAAAAGACTTCCAAATATGCAATGGCTTAAAACTTCAATTTATAAAATTAAACAAGAATCTTTCTTAATACGAATCAAATATAAAAGCTTTGTGTATAAAATATATGTATAATTTTAATGTTGGCTTATTCATATTTTTAAGACTCCTTTAAGACTCGTGTCCCAAATTAAATATCGGAAACTGAATTTAAAAATAGTGAAATTATGCGGTTGAGGTTTATGCAAAGCAGCGGGAAAGCCATTCAATGCTTTCCTTAAAAGTAACAAAAGCTTACTTTGAGATAAACCAAATAGAAAAGTGGGAAGTTTATTTGGGGATAGATGGAGTAGCTTATGAATGTTATAGTTGATACTACTATTAAATTAAACAGTTGTGAACGATATTAGATTATAAAATTTAAAATGACTTATAAACTGAAATAAATAGTTGGCGGAAGCGTGGAAATCATAGTTTTAAATTTAAAACATTTTTTTAGTTTTAATTCTAGCTGGTGTACATTCACTCATCATTTTTCTTTATAATTAACCTAATCTAAGTAAACAAATAAAATAAATAAATAAATAAATAAAAGTAGTATCAAGAAAATGTGCTGCGTAAATGTGATCTTACTCCCCCCTCTGAAATGCAGTTGCTTTCAATTAACTGTTCATCCATCTATGGTTTTCTGCATTATGTGCAAGTTAATAGTAGCTGTTAAAGCAAATGGCTGGTGTGTCCTTGTATAACATACTAGTAGTGTAAAGAGAGAATAGTGCCCAATTATACTAAGAATTAGTGTAGACTCTAAAAAGCTCATTTTGGCAAACCATTAAGTAGGACAAATAAGATACTCCCTGTGTGCCACTGTTTTGTTTTGTTTCCATTTTGTTATGTCCAAATTTTGTCTCATACCATATTTGGTATGATTTATTTGACTCAAATCATATTTTACCAATTTAAAGTCAACCACACAATTCCACTTTTCCTAAATTTGTTTGCCATGCCCTTGTCCCAAAAAATAGTCGGGTGGAGGGATTATAAAAAATGCCAAATAGAATTCATGTTCCATAAATCATATGCTGACTTCTATGAAATTCATACTAACAAAGAAAACACACACACACAGACATCAATTTGGAGCTTGAAGGATGGGAATAATGAGAAACTTTTAATTAAATACTCAAAAATTTAGTATCTTTTATATAGTCTATAGCACAACTAAACTGGCTCTAACATCAAACTTAAAAATAATAAATAAAGACACCAACTAAAATAAATTATTCTGTAAATTGAAATTTTCAAAATTAAATATTCAATGAGTTAACAAAGAAAGATAAAAAATAGTGAAAATATGTGTAATATATTAAAGTATGCAAATAATTATTTTGTTAAATATTTTTTCATTTTGTGTTTGTTTGGGAGCATTGTTGTAATTAGCATTAGCGGTTTTCATGGTTTTTTAAATGTGCAAATTAACTTTTAAAACTCTAAAGGCTACTACTAAATATACTTTTCAAAATGCTAAGGTTAATGCCAAACACACACTTCAACTCATTGTTCTTGGTATTTAATTATTTTGTTTTTTAATTTATTGTTTGTAAATTTATATTTCAAATATCCATGTTTGTATTCATTAATTGATTAATTCGAAATGAAAGTTAAGTCAGTTTCCCTTTACCTTATTAGTGTTTCAAAGTGCTAAATGTTAGTACTTTGTAACATATTATACTCCCTTCGTGCCTATTTATCTGTCTAGGTTTTTCACTTTTCTTTGTTCCTTTTATCTACCCATTTGTGAAATCTATGCATATTAACTAGTCCCCCCTCCCCAATTTAACCTTTATACACTAATTCAATTTACACTTTTTCCACTAGGTTTTTCCAAGAGGTACATTAATAAGATTAGGTTTAGAAAAACCTTGTCATCGTTAGTCCCAACTGATTGGGATTGGTAGCTTTAAACTTGTGGTGACAATTAATTGTATAAATTTCAGTAACACTAAATTAATGCAAAAAAGCATAGGGCAATGCTTTGCACTGGATGCCCTTCGTGTTGCAACATTATTAAGAGTTAATGAGATGAACATTCTAAAATCATCTTCATCATATGTTATCTTTATTTTGTTTGTTGTGTATTTAAAATCGTGCAGTCAGACTAATGTGCACTTTTGTTTTTAAATAAATTAAATATCTAGCACCGGATATGATTAGTCTCTGTTCAAATAATTTAATTCACAACTTAGTAATGTGAGACATCGACCTAAAAACATGAATAATATGCCACTAATATATGATGAGAAATATGACTATTTAAAGTTAAACGAGTTGTGTATTTGTTTAATTTGTGTATAAGTGTCTTGATAAGTATGAGTTTTTAGAACTTAGAATAGGTATGCATTTATTAATAACCAACAACCTTAGTTTAATCCCATCTCTGTTGGTGTCAACGAAAATCTATTCTTCTGAATGATAATATAATTGAACCTTTTATGTGGTGTTTTATTGAATTAATCTCTCAGGTGATAGACGTTTCTCGCCATGGAAAGGATCAGTAGTGGATTCAGTTGTTGGAGTCTTTTTAACTCAAAATGTTTCGGACTATCTATCCAGGTAAACATAACTCTTTTTGGTACTATAATCTTTTGGTTTTTTCTAATGACATGCAATTAAGTTGAAAATATTTTTACAGCAATGCCTTTATGTCTCTTGCTGCCGAATTTCCTCCACCATCGAGGTGTAGTGATCATCAAGGGGAAACC
This sequence comes from Cuscuta campestris, assembly GCA_900332095.2. NCBI lineage: Eukaryota > Viridiplantae > Streptophyta > Magnoliopsida > Solanales > Convolvulaceae > Cuscuta > Cuscuta campestris. Next base: position 1,703,552 of record OOIL02005153.1, on the reverse strand, counting down.
CCGTGCAGTCAATCATTGGATTTATTAATCCCACAATCACCCAGAGCCTTCATCCCTTCGACTGAAGACAAAGAGATTGGCTCAATGGAAGATGGATGCGTGGTGGTAAATGTTCCTGAGGAACATGTTGCTTCTGGTTCCTTTCCCGATAAACACCAGATAGTCGCTCATGAGCCATCTACCATTGAAAAGTCTAGTGTTCCAAAAGAAATTCCTAACTTTGAACAAAGTGTTAAAGTGGAAAAAATGCTAAAACCCGATGTGGACTGGGAGGAATTGAGAAGAACCTATTGTAATTTAAGCAGGACTCCGGGAATAAACTTGGATGCTGTTGATTGGGATGCAGTTAGACGTGCTCCTGTTGAAGAAATAGCAAAAATTATCGAGAGTAGAGGAATGAATAATGTTCTTGCAGCAAAGATTAAGGTAACTATTCTCAAATGATGAAAGCAAATTATTAATAGCCTTCCCTGTGGAATCTACTCTTCAAAGGTTTATGTTATGATTCACCTTGTGGGTTGAAATATCCAGGCCTTCCTCCAGCGGTTGGTTCATGATCATGTAAGCATTGACCTAGAGTGGCTAAAAGATATCCCTCCTGATAAAGCCAAGTATGTCACTAACTAATTGCTGACTGATATTAAATATATTTATAATAGAGAGAGCTATTGTTAACCTTTTGTAGTGGAATTTCATAACCATTTTATCCATGGAACGTCTCAAATTTCATTCATGCTTTTAGGGAATTTTTATTGAGCATAAGAGGGGTGGGTTTGAAGAGTACCGAGTGTGTGCGGCTTTTGACGCTTGGTCATCTTGCTTTTCCTGTATTTCCTTTTACTAAGACCTTTTACTTTCAAATTTCTTAGTTTGATTAGTTCTTTACGGTCTCATCATTTGAAGCATATACATCTTATTATTTGTCTTAAGGTCGATACAAATATTGCTCGAATAGCAGTGCGACTTGGATGGGTCCCTTTGGAACCACTGCCTGGGGATCTTCAGATACATTTACTAGAACAGTAAGTTCATGTTATCAACCCAGGTGAAGATACTGTTATCACTTATCATATGATTCCAGTAGATGCTGATGTTTTCTCCTGTTAGGTACCCCCAGATGGATGCCATTCAAAAGTATCTTTGGCCACGCCTTTGCACATTGGATAAAAATATATTGTAACAATCATTCCTCCTTGATAAAAATATCTTATAACAGACATGCATCTCTACAACGAAGCTTAATTTTCAGTGGTTTAAATATTATTTGCAGGTATGTATTGCATTACCAATTAATCACCTTCGGAAAGGTCAGTCACAGTCCAACGCAAGGCTTCTTATAGGCTAATTTAAATTTGCTTAGTTTCATTGCTCTTCTTTATATCACTGTCAGTCAACTACTATATACAGGTTATCTGTACGAAGAAGAATCCAAACTGTAATGCGTGCCCATTGAGAGCAGAGTGCAGACACTTTGCAAGCGCATTTGCTAGGTTTGCTTAAACCTAGCCTTTTAACTTTAAAATAGAATCTTACATTTGTTGCAAGAAAATAAAGATCTAAATGTGAAAATCAATATGAGCTTTAGTAACAGCCTCTCTACTTTCGAGTCGGGGCAAGGTCTGCGTACACACGCCCTCCCCGGACCCTACACTCGTGGGATCCAACTGGATTGTTGTTGTTTTTATTTGTTTTTGTTTTCCCTCGTTTTGTTATCAACCTTTGAAAACATAAAAACGTGTTTGGTAGGCATGTTTTGTATATATAGTTTATGACTTTATGGTGCATTTCTTATAAACATTTTTTTTCATAAAAATTTGAAATGTTTTATGAATGCTGTCAAAATAATACAGTTTTGAAATAAACTGAAAACAGTCTCTCTGTTTTTACAGAGGCAAGGTTGTGCATGTCTTGACCCTCCCCAGACCCCAACGTAGTTGAGTTTATATAGGGTTGGCTGTTATTGCTTTCACTTTTTAGAAACTGGAGCAAAAGCAATACATTCAAACACATTATGATATTTGAAAACGTTACATTTTCTGCTCCCAAAAAGTGAAAACGAGCAGAAAAATGGAAACAGAAACATTTCCAAAAAAACTAAACTTCTGTTTGCTCAACAAATTTTTTAATTAATAATAAGTAAATAAAATAAATCATTTTAATTTTTAAATAATTAAATTGCTTGATGTTTTCAGTTCAAGGCTTCGCCTTCGAGGAGCAGGAGAGAGAAGTGTGGTTGTCTCACAAAATGAAGTAAGAGACATTGAAGACTTCCCCTATGGATGTGGGGACAAGGGTACCAAATGCTATACACAAACTCGTGCAACTGCCATTGAAATTCTACCACCTCTAGAGGCTGAATCTACTGGAGCACTGGAAAGAGCCACTGAAGATTTTCCTTACACATTGGATGAGAAGGATCTGAAATCCTATGTTCAAAATTGTGATGAGCCTATTATTGAAGTTCCAGCATCTCCAGAACCGGAATCCACGGTATCACTTGAAAGGGACACTGAAGAAATTCCATATGAGTCAGATGATGATGAGATACCTCACTTCAGGCTTGATACGGAAGAATTCAAAAGAAATTTGCTAAATTATTTGAATCCAGATGACGTCAAAGAAGAAGTATCAAATGCTTTGGTCGCTTTGACTCCAAATGGTGCTACAATACCAGCACCTAAAATTAAGACGGTTGAGCGATTAAGGACGAAACACCGAGTGTAAGTGATCATATCCATTTTCTGAATCTTGAGAAATAATTCTAGTAAATGCCAAATGCTAATATTATCTTTAGGAACTTCGATTACAAAACAAAATCAACTTACAAGTACTGCTATTTTTCACTCTTGCAGCTATATTCTTCCAGATACACATCCGCTTTTGAATGACGTGAGTTTTGTCTCTGTAATAATATTATATTCCCTCCATCCGAAAATAAACTTTCCATTTTCCTTTCTGTATTGTCCCAAAATAAACTTCTTATTCCTTTTAAGGAAATCATTGAATGGTTCAAAGGAATTTCTCTCCCTTTGCATAAATCTCAACCATAAAATTTCACATTTTCTTAAACTTTGGAAAAACAAGTGTGATGTTTAATTTGGGACGGAAGGAGTATTTGCTTTGTTGCACCGGGTTTTCACTTAAGTCTTTTTTTTTGCTGATTTTGAAGTTTCCAAAACGGGAATGTGATGATCCTTGCCCCTATCTTCTCGCAATTTGGCCAAAAGGTAACATCATATAATAGAATTCTAATAATAAATCTATTGCACAACTATAAGTACTAGATAAACTCAAAAACTGTGGGCGGTTTTGTAATCATTTTTTATCCCTGGACAACAGAATCTTCCAATAAATCAGAAAAAGAAAGCGGCTCCCAGGAATCTGAGATGTGTGGTGGAGATATAGACTCTCTAGGCAATGCTACTCAAGAAGCAAATGACCAAACAGTTTGTGGAACAGTTTTGGTGAGCAAAACTTAGCTTAGATTCTCTACATTATACTGGTTTGTGCATTGCATACGAATTGACACGTCTCAAATGAATGGGTGTAGATACCATGCCGAACAGCAAACAAAGGAAGCTTTCCCCTTAATGGAACATATTTTCAAGTCAATGAGGTACTATAAGATAATTTATATGCTATACACCTATACCTGTCATTGATTGTTTCCACTTACAAACCCTTCTTTCAACAGGTATTTGTTGATCATGAATCCAGTGAATGTCCCATTAATGTTCCCCGGAAATGGATTTGGGCATTGGAACAACGAAATCTATATTGTGGAAGCACTGCATCAGCAATATCCAGAGGTGAGAAAAGCCAGTGACTCTTTTTGTGTGTTCGTTAAAAAGTTTGGTGCTTTTGATAAGTGAGGAATGCTAGAATCAGTTTTGGTTGGCAATGCAACTACAAGTGTTTTGTCTGAAATTTCTGGAAGAAACTGTCTTTTGAAGAACTAGGTGCTTTTTATCTTCTAAAAGGACCTTGAAAATGGTCACTCAAACATCATCAAGAAAAGCACTTTTACCCCTCCATAATATATTTATTTATTCCCTTCCCAGAAGATTCTTATGATAATTTGGAGTGGTAACTTTTAAATTTTGCTTGAAGTAACTTATAAATGTTCTCTAATATGCAACTCTAGGTATGGACATGCAGGAGATTCAACATTGCTTTTGGAATGGTATGAAGCCAGCTCTTTTACTTTTACTTGTATGAATTATTTACCAGCAAAAAAGGATCAAATGATCAGTTTTTTTTTTTTTAAATCTGTGCTTTTAACATGTTTACTACATATGTAAAACAGGGTTTATTTGTGTGAGAGCATTCAACAGGCGAACATGCAAGCCAGAGCATCTTGGAAAACGATTCCATGAACTCCCCAGTGTTGCTGGGAAGAAGAAAATTCTTGATGATGAATAATAATTATAATAAGATGAGAGTTGGAACATGGCTGAATTGGAGTCTAAAACTAACCATTAATGTTATTCACATACTCTCCAACATATATTTGACATTATGACATTCTCACATTCTTTAGGCATTGATTAGTGCTCCCTCCTCTCTCTCTCTCCTAAAAGAGCTATGTTTCACCAAAGGTACACCTTTTAGTTGTATATATTCCTTTATTTCTTAGTTTAATTAATTAAATGTAACCTTTTAATTTAGTTTACTTTTTTTCTGGATCTTTCTAGGAAAGGATTAAAGACAAGGAAAATTAGCTCGCTTTTCGAATAATTTTCAAATAGGGTATCTTTTGGGGATTGAAAAAAACTTCAATAGTGTTCATTTTGAGTTATTTTCAATTCAATGCATTTAGCTAACACCTTTTTTGCTTAAAGTACACTCCCTCTGGCTTATTATTATTTTTTCTTTTTTTATCTTTGTATTTGTCCCTTTATTTTTATGTCCTATCATATTTAGTCAAATTTGTCTAGGTCACATTAATTTTTAGTTTATCTTATTTTTCTTATTATTTTTAATATCAAGGCCTTGTTTGGGAACACTGTTTTCGATTAACGTTAGCGTTTTCGATAAAATTTTAATGGTGTAGATTAATTTTGAAAACACTAACGCTAAAGGCTACCGTCGGATAGCTTTTTCAAAACGCTAATGCTAATCTCTAACGCTGATGCCAAACGGGGCCCAATAATAGTAGCATAATTTTACTGTTCTTAATTTTTGTGTCGATCTCTCTTTATCCAAAAATAGTGTGACGAGGGGAGCATTTAAGTTTTAGTTAAATTTCAATCCAATTTTGTGAATTTTAAGTTTGTGACTAGCATTTTCTTTTTGTGAAAGCTTAGTTCAATAAATTTCAATCAAAACGTACCCACTTCAAATAAAACTCCTTTTTGCGGGGAGTGTCTCTATTTATTAGAATTACCAACATTCGTAATTTCGTATTGGACTATGCTTCATCAATAAGAGACAACCTACTAATTAATTATCAACAAGTGAATAGAGGTTTGAGGGGGGTAGGTGGATGCACATTTTAGCCCTCCCCTAACCTTCTGTTTCTTTTACCAATGGGTTCTCTTGATACATTTTGTCTTGTAAGAATTATCAGAAATAATTATTTGAATGTGAAATATTTCTTGGGTCTACAATTACAAATTAGAACTTTTGATTGAATTGGTTCTTTGATAGGGTATTAGAGATTTAGAGGGTACGAGTTCGAAATTCACCGCTACCCAGTCTTAAGAATATTACGTAGTAATGTCCATGTGCAAGATTAGAGCAGAAGAAAAGTCTGCACGTGAAGGGCGTGTTGGAATATATAATAATCAGCGTGCAACCACAAGCTTAGAGAGATAACGATGACCTAAAGATTTTTCTGAAAGACTTATTTTGTGCAAAGAAATGAAAAGTGTGATTATTTGAGATAATTCTCCTATTTTATTTTTATTTTTAAATATTAAAATTTGAGAATATGTTTTTAAAGAATAAATATACGCTCTTATCAAATATTGGTTTCAGTCTTTTAAAAATATAACAACTCGCAAATTTTGTAGTGTTGTTTTAGGAAAAAATAGCAATGAATTTTCGAAAAAAAACATTTGTAGTGCCGTCTTTGGAAAAATAGTACTAGTAATGTTATTTTGGAAAAAGAAATAGCTGATTACCAGCAAAGTTAGTTCGAATTTTTTTAGGATAATCGGAAAAATATTTTAGTGTGGCTTTTGAAAAAAATTGTATGTAGTACAGAAAACTTGTTTTGAATTGTAAAAAAATTAGTTCCATTTAGAGAAAAATGTTTTCCTATAATTCATTCGAAAAGTTTCATGAAACGGCATTTAAAAAATTGTGAAATTGGCACAACAGTTTTTTACGTTTATAAAAATTATTAGAACGAAGTATGGAAAAAAATTTGTGCTAGAACTATTTTTGTATTACAATATTTTCTTCCACACAACACAACATATTTTTAGATAACTCACTACAGTATTCTTTTTCTTGAAACGGCACTACAAATTATTTTTTCGATAACCATTACGGAGTGCTACTTTTTCCCAAAATGACACTATAAAAAATGTGAGTCGTTAAATTTTTATAAGACTGACACAAATCTCTTACAAAATCATACTTTTATATTTTCAAAACCAAAATTTCAAATTTTAAAATTTTAAACAAATAAAAAATGAAAACTTATCTCAAATAATCATACCTTTTATTTAATATTCATTTTAGATCTTTAGGTCAACTTCTTTGGTAGTTTTTAAATTCATACTCATTTTATAGATTTTAATACATAAAATGATTATATATATTGGGACTTATAAAAAGACAGAGATCCAATAATGAGATCATGAAATATCTCTAAGAATACCCATATTTGAACCTTATTTAGAACCACAATAGCATAATTTCATTGTTAACTCCCTAGCGGTCACCTAAAACTCGCATACACAAGAAAAGGTGGGCTCATTACGTGTAACATTGAAAAGGGATACTCCGTAGTTTTTTTGAAAACCACATATAGGTGATATTATTTTAAATTATTTTCACTTTTGTTGTTTATAAAAGATATCTCACACTATGATCGGTAAAATGTATGACACCTTTACGCAGTTTTCAGATGTTGTTTTAAGAATTTACGATGGGGTTGCCCAATTATATTAAATTTACATTATAAGAATATATAATTTGACCCCAAAATTTAAACTGAAACCTTTTTTTTTTGTACAAAAACTTAAACAATTGGATACTGTACGTAAGTTCGAAAACTAGAATTTAGAGTCTCAATCTTTAAGTATAGATAACTGCAATTTAAAATTGATAATAAGAATCCCTTCCATAGGAACTCGTGTCTTTTTTCTAAAATTAGGATGTTATGATTCTTTGATAGAAATGGTTCTACACTAATGACCACATAATGTTTTCATCTAAAGGAATGAGAGTGTTTGAACGGATTATTACGTTATAGTGGATCTAAAATCTACATCATTTTGCATGAAGTCAAAGATGAAGGTGATAACCAAAGGGAGATGCTAGGGTACACCGTTGGTGTACCCCAAACGCACACCACATGCTTCTCCATCATCTATTTTTATTTGATTTTTATTTATTTATTTATTTATTTATTTGAATTTACTTGCCAATTTTTGTGGTCAAGAAGGGGGTGGGGGACATTTGAGGTACACCTTCGGAAAGGTGTACCCCTAGCATTTTCCGATAACCAAATGCTTATCATTCAGACATATATCTTTTTGGAAAAAATAACAATAGGTATGATACTCTTTGAATATTAATGAGTTTGGTAACAATTATCTTTTTGAAAAAATAATGTTCCATCCGGTTCAAAAATCTTTTCTGTTTTGATTTTTCTTGGTCAAAAAGTGACACTCTTTAATCATAAATTGTGAGAAAAGTATATTTGATTATAATATAAATTCAATATAATTGGGTCCATCTTAGGATATAATTTTGATATATCAATTTTTTATATCATTTATTTATTAGATTATACGGAGTATTTAATTTGTGGTAAAAAATGTCAATGTTTGACCAAAAAAGTCAAAACAGAAATGGTTTTTAGGACTGAAGAGAGTAATAAATATGAGTATCTGTTGAAGCCCGCTATGCAGTCCAAAACAAATTAAAAATTTATAAATATTCCTGATGGGTAACCCGGGATGGGGGTATCCGGCCCAACTGAATGAGCGGTCCAACAAGGCCCAACAAATCGAACGATGCACACATCAATAATGATATTTATTATTGCGTACTATTCGCTCTGTATTATTTAATCCTATCACACATCAATAATGATATTTAAGTAAACAATAGTAACATTATCAAACAAAACACATTTTATATATTAGTTGTTCTTTGATATACTCATTATAGTTATTATATCAAATGTATAATAAATAAATATATTACTTTACTTAAAAAATTATTTATAAATACTTAGAAGATGTTGCCAATGTGGACCAGGTTGGCCTTATACCCTCTGGTATCCGTGGGGGCCAGGCTCCGGTTTCAATTGTTAGGCCCGTTATACGGGCCGGGTCGAGATGTACTTGGGCCTAGAAAATTCTTGTAATATAGCATCTTGACCCGACCCAAAACTTGGTTTGGCCCATACTTTAACCGGGCCTAGATGAAAGAAAAGTTCTATCGGTTGGTGGACAAGCTGGCTATGCGGAAGAGATGTGAATGCTGAGGTGGATGTGTGGGTAGACAAGGTTGGTTATAATTCAAAAAGAGGTTATCCGGAGACCCGTGGGAGGTTTGGTTTGGTTTGGTCACGTAAAACAGCGTAACGTTGAGGCTCTGATGCAGAGATGCGAGAGACTTACATAGTGAGTGGGGTGGAGGGAGGGGTAGACCTTGGAAGAGTTAAAAGTTATTAAGCATGACTTACTTCTAGCCCCTTGGAATCGTGATCTTTTTCTTGTTAGATAGAAGTGTTTGGAGATCTTGGACTAGGATAGTTGGATAGCTCTTGAATCGTGTTCTTTTTCTTGTAGATGTTTGGACTAGGATACTCAAAACCTGTACACGCACAAACATTGAGTGTTTGTGTGTGTCAGTTGTTGTCTTGGTGTACATCAAGCCACTAAGATGAGGTTCTATCATTTTCCTTTAAGATGGAGGTACTATATGAAAATAATTCTAGTGAACTAAGATACCTCAAAAATAGTTAAGAACCAAATTTGATAAAAATTCACTCTAAACCTCAAAATATGACTTTTACGTTTCTAAGAGCATGGACAGTGGCATGTCAAAGCCACTGCCACGCATGCCACATAGGATTTGACACGGGATATTTGGGCGAGGCATGAAGGGGTAACTCCCCTTTCAGTGGCATGTGCGAGGCATGTACTTGCTCCAATTCCTTTTCTTTTTTTTTCTTTTGGAAAAAAAGAAAAAATACTTCTTATTTAGTTATTTTTATGATACAAATATATGAAAACTAATTTATAATACGGAGTAATAAATATCTAAAAAATATAAAAAGTTACAAAAGGTGAAACATCCATATTGTTTTTTAAATTTTGTTTTTTGGATTTAAAAAAATGTTTTTTTCTTACAAGAAAGAAGAATTCTTTAGAGTACATCTATTTTTTGCCTCACTTTCAGTCTTGCATTTGTTTCTTTTCCATCTTTTTTTGTATCTAAAAATAAAACCCTCTTCCTTCAAAAAAAATAAAAAATAAAAATTAAATTCCCTTTTTAAAAATCTAATAACGTAACCTTTGGTTCTAAAGCTAAAAATATATATTTTTAAATTAACATTATATCCAAGACTACACAATTTAAATTGATAATTAAAATAATTTTGAATAATTAAATTATATATAATTACAAAAAAGAATAAAAATAAATATACTTGGATTAATTAAAATATATCAAAAAATGTAAACATTGAGAAAAATTATGACTTGTCATTGTAGAGCATGCCACTCCACTGGCCCTGCATGACAAGACTATTTTCGATTGATTGAACTGAGACACGTCAGCGTGTGGCATATCTGAATATGCCTTGCCATTGTTCATGCTCTAAGCGAGTGGGATTGTGGAGCGTGGAGAAACGAGATGCATTCCTCCCAAACAATCCTAAATTGGATTATAATTACGTAAGAGAAAAAATCTGAAATGAGTTACAAATGGGTAGGTTTCTCTTTACGAAACGATAGATTGATTAATTTACAAGGGCAATTATTGTTTCCAAGTGGGGATGGGGAAAGTTTGGAAGAAGAATGGGAATTTGAAGGGTAGATTGGGGATTTCAAAATGTTTATTTATCACTCTCCCCGGGAGGGACTCCATGGGGTCATGTCCATGGGATAGCTCCCCAGGACCCGCAGGAAGGAGGTGAACTCCTGAACCTCTGCTAGCGCGTTCTGCGCCCTCACGTCCGCCATTGATGCCTCGAAGTCCACATAGAACATGTACTCGAAATGCTTCGCCGTCCCGACGTTCTCGTCGTCGACCAGCCGGATTGGCCGGTTCCGGTGGGGACGCGACTCGATCTTCGTCAGGCTGATGTTCCGGAAGGCGAAGGCGGAGAGGACCTTGAACAGCACGCTGGTTCCCTTGTCGTGAGCGAAGACGATGCTGGTTTTGAACGGCCGATCTGTTCTCGGGATGATTGGCTCCCGCGCTAGCATCACGAATCGGGTCACGTTGCTCGAGTCGTCCTGGATTCCTTCTTCCAGGATCTGGAGTCCGTACAGATCGGCGGCGCGTGCCGACGCGATTGCGGCTGTGTCGCGGAGGTTGTTGGCCGCGATGTACTCCGCCGCTCCCGCGGTGTCGTCCACGGCCTCGCGCGCGACGTTGAGGCCTAGTTTCGTCAGGGTGAGCTCGCACTGGGCCAGCGCTTGCGGATGGCTGATGACGCGCGTGAGGTACTCCTTGCGGACGCCGGGGAGAGCGAGAAGGCAGTGGTGGACGGAGAGCTGGACCTCGCCGACGATGTGGAGGCGGTGGCGGAGGAGGAGGTCGTAGTTCCGGTGAATTGAGCCGCCGAGAGAGTTTTCAACGGGGAGGACGGCCCGGTCCGCAATCCAAAGCTCCACCGCTTGAAAAGCCACTTCGAACTGGTCACAAGGTATGGCTTCACAGTTCGGATACGCCTTCCCGGCGGCCGCTTCGCTGTACGCGCCGGGGACACCCTGGTAGGCGACGCGAAGCTGGGAGCCATGCATCGGCGCAGGAGATAGATCTGCAATCGACAGAGGCTTAGGAAGGCTGCTCTCGAGAGGGACCAGATCCAGAGTACCATGGCCGTTCACGGTGGTGATACCGCCGCTCTTCTGAACATCCTGCTGCTGCGACACAACCTTACTTGCCAAAATGGCGCACGAGCTCTGCCAATCGGCGCGCGTCGCGCCGACTTGACCGCCGAAATTCACACTGGACGGCGCGGAGGCGGTGTTCAGGGAGGCGTTGACCGAGTCGAACCGGAAGGCGCATTGGACACCGAGCCGGTTCGGAGGGATCAGGCGAGACAGAGAAGGCGGCCTGAGACTCAGAGTGGAGGAGGAAGAAGAAGAAGAAGTGAGGGATTGGATTTGCATAGTTGATGGAATTGAAGAGCTCAAAAAATGGATGCTTAGATTCGAACCAAATGGGGAAAGGGGAGGCTTGGAAGTTCTCTAAAGCAGAGGAACGTTCAACTGAGAGATAAGAGACAAGGGAAAAGGGGTTATATAATGGTAGTTGGGAATGGAGAAGACTTTTCCATTGGTTTAGAGAAAATTGCAATGGTAGTTCGATCTATTTCACACCTACCCCTCACGCCGTCTCCCTCTCTCGTCTCTATCAATGGAATATATGTGAGGGTGGGCGTTGCGCAGTTGATTAGGCAAAGAGTGTCAATGGGTTAAGACCCAAATTTGATTTCTGGCAACTGCACTGGAAAGTCTTATGCTACCAAGTGTGGGTGTCACTCTTTGCCAACAATCTGTGATTAAATTCCAATTTACTTCTTTCAGTGACTGTCTGGCCGAATCTAATCTGAAAACGCCCTCGGAAATGGGGTTCATCCTTTTTTTATCAATAGAGTATATGTGAGAAAGGTTAGGACTTAGGCCCCAAACCCCAACCTTAAATTTTACTGTTATAGATATTACAGATACAGAATAGTATCGAAAGTCTGTAAGAATTAAATGTTAGATTTCAATGTTGAAATTAAAATAGGATTTTCCATGTGAGAAATGTTAGTCACAAACAAAATAACTATAAAAAATAATACGGAGTAGTAATTTATACCTACAAATAATAAATTTGTAAATTTTGTGAACATTTTACATGTGACTAGCATTTCTCATATATCTAACCTCTTGTGTTATCTTGCATTTCCTACATTCTTTATTAGGAAGTAACTACTTTCTCCGTCTCAAAAGGATTTTCTCATTTTGATTTTTAGAAAATTAAAAGGATGAATATTAACTTTCAAAAAATATTTTTGATGTGATATATATATTATTAGTAAAAAAAATATTGTATATTAGATAGGTTAAGAATTAATAAGGGTTAAAAGTTCTACTCTGTAATAGATTTACGGTCCACATTATTTAAGTGTGGATGGCAAATAAATAATTACTATCTTGATAAGTACTTTTTTTGTAAAACAAAAAGTAAAAAAGTGCTTGTAACATAAAAAGATTTACAAAAAATAGTACAGATCTTAAGTCTATCAAAAAGTACTGCAAAAAAAAGATTTACTCTCTTTATCTCGTTTTAAATTGTCTGTTTTGACTTTGGGACATGTTTAAGGAAAAGAAAAAATAGGGTTGACTTTCCGAAATTACCATTACTTTTAAGGAGGGGCGACGATGAATGAGAAGATAAGGTGGAGAAGAGTGACTTATTTTATGAATAGTTTAGGTATTTTACTCTAAAAATTTTACGATAACAAAACAGACAATCTATTTTGGGACGGAGAAAAAAAGAAAAACATGACACTTCAGCATGGTGTGTTGAGTTTGAGTCTTAGACAGAATAATAAATACTCCCATGGCATATTCCCTCATTAAAACCTTTTTTTTGTTATTTATAAAATAAAAAACCTTATTTTGTACTCCCTCCGTCCCAAAATATTCACAACATTTGCTTTTTTAGCAGTGTCGAGAACTTTTTTTTATTTCAACATTTTCATTGATTATTTGATAAAATAAAATATTCTTGACACTTCTTATTTCGAAGAACTTTTCATGTAGTTTTTTTATATGTAAATTTTATTTTTTATTTCTTTACCAATATGTAAATAAAATGAATTGAAAAAACTTAATATTTTGCCTTGGAAATACAAATGTTGCAAATAATTTGGGACGGAGGGAGTATATTACTCCGTCCGCAAACCACATTTGGCAAGGTACTTTGGAGTGTCGTTAGGCCCATCGGCAACGGAAATAACGTGCTTCGTAGTTCGTAGTAGTGTATGGATGTGGTGTACTTAGAGAGAGCATTCATTTGTAGGGATGTAAATAAATCAAATATTTTAAATTCGATTCGCGATTCGTATTTGAATATGATGATTCGAATTCGCGTTATTCAAATACAAATTCAAATTCAAATATTATTTTTGATTCGAATGTTAATCAAATACAAATACAAATAGGGATATATTTGATTCGGATGATATTCGAATATTCGAATATATGCATATATACACAGACCATGTTTTCAACATCAAAAGTCAAGCAAAGTAATATACGGAGTAGTATCAAATGTATTTAAAATACTAAGAATTCAATAAATTAACGTAACACAAAAATCTAAAGCATATGATTTTTAATAGTTATATTTATAAAATATAATTTGTGTAAGATGCAAATGTATTAATGTTTTTATATAGGGAATATAGTATAGTATAAAGAGTATCGTAAGTTAAATTACAAATTGATGTTGGTCCATCATATAAATTACATAGTATGATTATTCAAATGTTCGTTTATGATTCGATAACTATTCGAATATTAATCAAATATTTATTCAAATCTTATTTTGAATTCGTCACATATTCGAATTCGGATTCGTATTCGAAAAAACTAAACAAATACAAATTCAAATATATCGGTATTCGCTTCGATTCGATTCGTTTACACCCCTATTCATTTGGAGCTTAACTGTTTATGCTTAAGAATTTTGAAAATTTTATTTCAATATGTTTGGTACACAGAATTTAAGTCATGAAATTGAAATTGAAGACTTCAATTTTAATTCTGCAGTTTGGTAACATAAAAATGTGTAAATTTAAAATTGGTAGTGCAAAAAATAAATTAAAATTAAAGAATTCAATTCCATTTAATTCGATTCTATAGCATTCCAATTTTCAATTCCAAATTTACCAATTCTGTATACCAAACGGACCCCGAGAGTAAATGAAACTCAAAATTTATCTAATTTCATAGGGGAAAAAATAAATTGAACAAATACACTAAGACAGAGAAATATATGTCCCTCCTCTGGTAAAAGGGATCTAAGTGTTTTCCACTAATATGGCTCACAATGTTTCCCCCTCTCATATGTGTAAATCCAAACTATTCCCTTTGTTCCCCATAACATTTCTAGTTACGCTTCTTGTTTGTGTCGAAAAACTTTACCATTTGGCCTAAATGGCCATAACTGCTCTTACTTGACCCACCCCAACTACATTCTTGGCCCCTATTCATTTTGATATTTTTCAAACTCAACTCGTTTAACTTCGATCAAACTTCTATAGCTTCCCCTCTCAAAAGTCAAATCAAAAGATGATAACAGATGAGAAATGATAACCAAAGTCAAGAAGATAGAACAACAACAAATATGCCCCATGGCTAACAACACACAAAGAATTAAATAGCATAACCTTTTCATGCAAGCCCAAGTAAAAATCCCAAAATCCGCACTAAACCGAGGCAGTAAACACAACTTAGACACTCATCTCACAACCTTGGGTAGAACATCTACCCCAGCATGATGATTAAATGTATATAAGGCATAAAAGAAAGCAATGAATGAAGCAAATAAACTGAAAGCATGGAAAGGGTCCAAGAAAATGGAATCTGAACTTTTAAAAAAAGAAATCTAAGGTTAAAGAAATGACATAAAAAGGTTGAAACTCCCTACTAGAGCAAAGCTACAATGAAAGAAATGCTTATCCTTAAGGCTAATCTAGGACTATTTTCATATGGGGAGCTCCAGAAATGAATTTCATAAACTCCAGTTAATTATTGTGTGCTAAATATCCTATAAATTGCTGAGACAAACTTCTAATCCTCATCAGTCCATCAAACCCCCTTTTCATACCCCCTTTAATCAACACACATTAGTTAAACTCTCCCAAGAAACAGACATTGATCCCTATAGCGGTCTAAACACATTTAGTGAAAAGAATACGTTTCAGTGCAATTAATTAACTGAGTATCTTCTCACACTCTTCTTGAGGCTAGAAATTCGTTTCCGATGGTTACGGCCCTGTCGGTGTTGCTCCCACTCGTGAGCACCTCTGAGCACCTTATTACCGCATGCCTATATAAAAGTGTTCATCAATCCGAATTTCACAACCAGAAGCAGTCATTTGCTTGTATAGTTCATGCAGACAGTCATCGACTAAAAAAGAAATAAGATAATGCAGTAATAACAGATTTTGAACACTACTGACCTCACAAACAAATTGACTCCATTGATCTGTTTGGTTTAGTTTTATGTCTTTGGTGTTAGCTCCGGTGCTCTCCAAGTACAATTCTCCATTGAGAAAGGATTTTATGATTGCGACGGCTGGCTCAACCACTTCTGCTGCCCAAATCTCATCAGAAGCCGCTACAAAGAAGACCACATCATTTGAATTGAGATATAAACGTTTTAAAAAAACACAATTTCTCAAGAAAGAAGACCACATCAACCCTCCTTTCAACCTACTCTTATATCCCATGCCATTTTTGCATTGAAGATCATTTTGAGATGGAGGGAGTAAAAGATAAGCTAGTTTAAAATAGTTTAGAAAAAACGAGGTTTAAAATAGAACTACATACAACAACTCCTTAGCTTATTTGAAAAGGTATTCCATGGAGCTTATTAATTGAGCAGAAGCTTATAAAACAAGTTACCTCAACAAAAGAAAGCATATTTGAAAAGCTTTCTTTTAAAAGCTAACATCAAGCTTATATTGTGCCATTAATAGTCTAAATATATGAATTTGCATGGACAAAGTGAGAGCAAGATAAATGTATACCCAAAATGTAACGTGTAACATCAATGTAGTGAATTTCCCATCCAAAAAGCATTTGCAGGCGTTGGATTCTTCTCCTCTGTGTACAAAAACATCATCAACCACAGATGATTAAATTGGACCTGCGGTCCCAAAATTTTCAAAAGACAAATCTAACTTTTTTTGCTAGTTTACTAGCAGTAAGTTCGATTTTCCTTACTTGGCGGCGAACTAGCCTTCTGGTGTTCAATTTCACTCTGTCAATAGCTTCAGTCAAAAGAACTTTTCCCTTGTCATCACCAGGGCCATATCGAATATTGTGTACAGTTTGTTTAAAAGTATTGATACTCCACAATTGAGAGAGGGATGCATCACTAGAATTTTTATGTGCATACAAGCAGTGTGTCAAAAAATCATTAAATTCCCGAACACCAATAGCTTGTCGAAAGCCTTTTGTGTAGTCTGCATCTGTCCGGTAAATGTCAAAAACTTCATCAAGCAGACCAGATTCAATCATGTGATCAACCCTTTTATCAACAAAAAGGTCCAATGCCGATAGAGATGCATCCACGCATATAAAACAGATGTTAAATCTTGAATTATCAACCTGACCCCAGTTCTGTCCTGCCAGGTGCAAGATGTAACACCATGAGCATGATATAAAATCTCAAATCATTTCATTCTATTCATACCAGTTAGTATGATAATGTCAAAAATTATAATGAGTTCTGAAAGCTTATTTATTTGACGAAGCCTTTGTTTGGCTTAAGAAAGAAATAAAGAAGAGAGAAATGGGTGAGATAGAGCTGGAGAAAAAAAAAGAAAGAATTGATAAAAATGAATAGAAATTGATGGAAATCAAAAAGAAATGAATTTCTATCCTTTTTCTCTCTGAAGAAAAAGAAACTTAAAACAATGATATGGCATTTCATCTCAACTTCATTCCTTTCCATTTGCCTCCTACCCAAACCAGAGACTGCATTTCTCTCTGCCTAGCTTCTTCCCTTCCTATTTATCCCAACCAAACAAAGACTAGAAGAACAAAGTTCAGCTGTAAAAAAATTACTAGACGAACTCCTTAAGTTTTAACTTAAAAATTAGCATCGAATAACTGGAAGGATTGATTCAGCCAAACTGAATACTCCGTGGATACAGTGCCAAAGCTTTCAAGCAATATAACGCCATATGGACAAGTGCCAGAAACAGCAATTTTTTTGCTTGAATTCAACTGCTGCTTTTAATCCGTAAAAAAATTATGATTAGAAAAAACAACTGAACATGCCTTTGCTGTCTTTTCTCGTAGAACTTTACTTGGAGGGACACCAAATCGTGCATACAAGTTAAGGTATTGATGGACCTACAAAACAAAAAGTTGCAAGTAGTATAGAACTAGTGAAAAGTGCAAGCATATTGCATTGGAAAAATGGAAAGTGGAAACGTGTAAATCCAATGCCTTTGCTTTTCACATTTTAAAGAACAGCTTTTCATACAATGGAAAAATGGATGACATCATGTAGTGGATCAAAGTAAAGCTAAAAGGTAAGTTCAAATTAAGGAGAGAAAACCATTAGGAGCACTGTAGCTCCTTGCATCCTGATGATCCATGCTCACTATCTAACCCTTATGCTCACTAGTCTACCACGGTCTTCCTCTATGTCCATGCTCACTGAGCATGTGCTCACTATATGTAGTATGTACTCACTACATGTACTAAGGAGGTGCTCCTAATAAGACACTAAATACTTCAAAACTATTGAGGCTGAAATTTATCAATGAGTGATGGACAGCCTAAGATAAAGCCCAAAATTTGAGTATACACCAAATATTTAGGAAATGACAAGGCTTCATTTAACCAATATAAAAAAATTGCATTGTGCAGTTGTGGTAGAAGTTTGGTTGGATTGCACATTATGTAAGCCTCAGCATAAGCCTTACTTTGAGATGCAAATTTGTACGGAGTATACAATAATTACAAATTATATTACAAAGTTGTACAATTAAAATAATAGAGTATTCATTAAGCTTGAACAAAATTTGTGCTCAAATCCAACAAGATCATAAACCTTCACAGCAATAAATTCAAGCATAACATAATATCAACTGTTGTGTAATTGAAAAGAAGTTTAAAGTGCATTAGATTACAACAACAAACACAAAATAATCCCAACTTTGTCGGGGTTTGGAGTGCCAAGATGTAAGCACTATAGAAAACAGGGAGGCTGTTTTACCAACCAAACTTCATAGAAAGTAAGAAACAAGGGAAGCTTATTAACCATAAATGGCGTAGCTCAAATGGTGTAAGCCTTCTTATTGCTGGTTTCCTTTATCCTAAGGGCACATTTTGCCTAAAATTTGATGAGGTGCACCTCATTGCGCAAAGGCATTGCACAATTTTAGACTTTGCATTTAACTTAAATACACAAATTGAAAAGCAAAAGGACTACATCAAGGCAACAGAACGAATTGGCTTAAGCCACATTCCTAACACCACTATTACATGCACACGCCAAATACCACTCTAAATAAGCCTAAAGACATTTTGATTGATGGATCATATAAAAAGAAATTTCTCTTTCAAATTGAGTTTAGCATCAAAGTTACAAAAAAATGTGATTTGGAATCACCTTCCTACTATCATTTGGATGAATTCGACAGCCAACAATGGGATCAATTGCTTTAAGATAATCATAATTATAACAAATATTCTCTCGCTCAATTTCGAGTCCAAGATTGAGTTTCTCATTATCTGCAATAAGAGAAAGATACACATTCAAATTTAACAAGCCATGAACAAAGTTTCATACTGATCAAGATGGATAGTTGGTAAAGATTCTCAAGCAACAAGTCTTTTACCAATCGTATCCAGTGAACAATTGACTTCTATATCTTCAGCGGCTACATCCAAAAGGAATGGACTAACAAGTGCCTGGTAGTAAGTGAGTAGTGTAGAATATGGAATAATTATTAGAATGACTTAGTAGGCAATTGACAAAATACAACATGACACTACCAAAATTTATGTTTTTAACTATTTTAGAACTCTCTCGTCCGCCATAGATCTTCCCAAACACTATTCATAGGGTCAAACTTAACTCACTTTATTTACCTATTTTTATAAAATAATATAGTCTTATCATCTCTAGTTTTGTAAAACATTTCATGTACCTTTTTACTATATAAATTTTATTTTTAAATTTAATCCTTACCATCAAAAAAATGAATTGAAAGTAGAGTCGATCAAGCCTCGTAACGCGTAATGAGAAGATCTTTGATGGATGGAGGGAGTATATATTATCTTAATGTGCGTGTGGGAGGGCTAAAGTTAGACCAATTCTTACACTGGTTATATCTTTCAGCTGGATTGGTTTTAAGCAAAACCCTTCGTAGGATTGAAAGTTACTTTAATTATTAATAGAACAAAGTCAACGTAATAAAATGTATGAAAATGTGGGAACTGATTGGCATGATTCAGTTTAAAATGATAATGCATTGTGGTACAATATATGAAGATTATGTATGCATTAGTAAATCCTACAATGGTGCTTTGGGTGAAAAACGAGAATTGATACGGTGCATGAGATTTCACATCTAAGGACTTAAGGAGTGTGATGAACTAAAATTTTAAGAATATATTTAAATATTGGGGTGGCATATTTGAAAATAAACTAAAATTTTCACCCACCTCTCCAAGATCAAGAGAGAATGGATAAAAATGGATCTAAACAACAACAAACCAAAGTCATAGGGCTGTCGAAGGATAACTAAAAATCTTATTACCGTCTGCATCCGTATCCGTTTAAACGGGAATAATCCACATCCGTTTTAAACGAATATTACCCGTATGGTGTATCCCGTTATGGACATCCAATTACTAAACGGATACGGATTTAGCAATTGTATATACCATCCTTTTAAAATCCAATTCAGATATACATCCGTATAACCATTTATCTGAATATCCGTTTATTCGAGTTCCAATTAAAATTATTTTAATAAATATAATCTTCTAACCAGCCCATTATACATTTATACTTGGCCTACATATCCAAAAATATATCATGCCCTCTAAGTCTCTAACCTTAGTGTCTTACCATTTCTTCTATAAAGTACTTGTTCAATTATGAATTTATATTTTTTTTCGAATCATTTGTTTTGGTTAAGTATTTACTATTTAGACAGCTGTTTTTTACGTATTTGACGTTGTTCAGTATTGTGGATTTCGATATTCACTTTCACTTTCCTTCTATAATCATTTGAATTTTTTATTAACAATTTCGGATAATCGGGAATATTTTGAAAATCGGATCGGACGTCGAACTGAACTAGCAAGTGGGTCAAGGGTCAACCAGTCGAACCGACTGGTTGACTCAGGTCAACGTCCCATAGCTGGGTATAAAATATTCATACTTATGTTTAAATAGAAAAACTTTTGCCAAGTTTTTTGAACTACTTTTAAATATAATAAAATATTATCACATAACATAAGTATGCCTATAATTATAAATAATACAAAGTTTATTTAAAGAAAAAATATAAGGCATTACACTTAGATGTAAATTATTTGGTTAAAAAAATTAGAACAAGGCATATATTAAGAAACAAATATATATTATGTACTACTTAAAAATACCAAGCGTTTGATTTAGCATAGATGGCTTATGGCTATAACCTTGAATTTTAAGGTTTGAGGTGTTGGGTTCGAATCCCTCTACCCCCATTTTACATTTTTGTTTCCTTTGAACACATTCATATTCGGCCGGATTCAAATATTTGGTCGGTTTTGGATGTGTAATTGGATTCAGATATATCTGAAATCGGAATTATCCTTCGGTTACGGATTCGGATATAGAAATGTAAATATCTGTGAGATACAGATACGTGTTCGGATTTCTCAAAACTCAATCGGATTCGGACTCAGATATGCCATATTCGCCGCAGATATTATCCGTTTACCACTTTACCGCCCTAGTCCCACAGAGGCATGGCTAAGGATGGGTGTGTGTGAGTTTGCCAACTCTGCCTACACTTGAATGTTGAGAGATTGTTTCCAAGAGACGCCCGGCTCAAAAATAGAAGCACAAACATAATAAAGTAAAAGAGTAAACAAAGTATCACACATATAGATACTAGCAACGAGACCCATAAGTATCATTAAAAAATGTTCAGAGTTTTCATATGAAGATGTGATATATCGGAACCACACAATACACACAATGTTGAGTTTGCCAACTCTGCCTACACTTGAATGTTGAGAGATTGTTTCCAAGAGACGCCCGGCTCAAAAATAGAAGCACAAACATAATAAAGTAAAAGAGTAAACATAGTATCACACATATAGATACTAGCAACGAGACCCATAAGTATCATTAAAAAATGTTCAGAGTTTTCATATGAAGATGTGATATAATCGGAACCACACAATGCATGCATGCATGCATGCATGCATGCATACATACATACATACGTACGTATGTACATACATACATACATACATACATACATGCATGCATGCATGCATGCATGTGTGCATATCTCTATAAGTGTGGAACGCAAAAATGTAAAAGACATAGGGGTCACATAAGCAAAAGTTTCTCCATTCTCATATCCTAGATGATATAAACACAAGTACAATATTCATAGACAATTGACTTTATGAACTACGAAGTACAATTTTAAGGAAAGGCAACACCGACCTGTATATAGTAATTTGTTCCACCAACAATGACAGGCAAGAACTTGCGAGATGATATTTCATCAATGAGCTGGAAATCCAAAATACAAATGTGTTGGCATATCATACAAAAAGACCTCAAGAGATCATTAATCACAATTCTCTAAAGTAAAATCATCTCTAATAGGGAAAGCAAACAAAGTGAGGTTGCAGCTTCACACACGTCACGAACTAATAAATAACATGAGCAAGTGGCTTGTAAGAGGATAGTAGATTAGTAGAGAGTAAATTTCCAAAAGGGTCCTTTGTAATAAGGTATTTTCCCTATTCAGTTCTTAATGAGCAAGTGGCTTGTAAGAGGATAGTAGATTAGTAGAGAGTAAATTTCCAAAAGGGTCCTTTGTAATAAGGTATTTTCCCTATTCAGTTCTTAATAAGTTATAATTACCTACATGGTCCTTTATAAATGAGATTTCTTTCTCGAGTAGTCTTTCGTAAATAATGTTACTCAAATGATGATTAACTAAAAGGTATTGTGGTATTTCTATCATCTAAATTTAAAGTATATTTTCGAATTGGTAAATTCTATACAATTAAATTTAATATTAAAAAAATTCATTGACTATACATAACCTATGAATTACTAAAAGCCTTAAAAAACATTCAAAATTCGAATAAAATACATATCTTTAATTAGAAAAAAAACATTTTGGGAAAGCACTTCATTGGAAAAGATCATTTTAAGAACTCATTCTAAATTTAGATGATAAAAAATACCAAAATATCCCCCCAATTAATCATCATTTGAGTAAAATTATTTACGAAGGACTATCTCGGGAATAAAGTTCAATTATAAAGGACCACATAGGTAGTTAAAAAATATTGAGAACTAATTTGGGAAAACATCTTAATACAAAAGACTATTTTGGGATTTTACTCATTAATAGACGAGAATTTGCTAGAGTGCCAGACATATTTCCTCTAGCAAACTAATGGTTGTTATGTCAAAAAACAAATAATGGCTTATAATGTAAAATGAAGCATTTTGATACGTGGTTAATAGCTAGCAAACAGTGTATTAAGTTGTCAGCTCACAAACCACTTCTTAAAAAATAACTTGCACCTAAAGCCCTCTATTTGTAAAAACAATAAAAAACATTTATGGAAACATCAGCCTCTATTGGTTAAAACAATAAAAACATTAAATGGAACCATCAGTAAGTGTTCTCTCTTGAGGCTATTGGAGCATGTTTTTTCATCCATAGTTGTCAAGGTGTCACCTAGGCGTCCTGACACCCTTCTACTCTCGCCATGGGAGCTCGCCTTCGCCTTATTTTGCATACCTCGCCTTGGATCGCCTAATTCAGTGCTTTATAGTTCTTTATTTATTTATATTTTCTTTACTCCAGTGCTTTATTTTTTTAAGTAATTTATTTCCCGACTCCAGTGCTTTATTTTTTTAATGCTTTATAAATTAGTTTATTTTCAATTTAATGTTTTTTTCTACTTTATCTTCATAATTAATACCTAGTGCTTAACTTTTTCAAATGTTAAATGATTAAGTCGGTAAAGCTTTTTTTCAACATTGGTTTTTTTTTAAGAAAGTACCTAAAAGTAACTTTGGTTGTTAAACTTTGTTGTATTAGATAAATTTAAACTTTATCAACTACAATACATAATGTGATATATTTTTATTAGTGTTTTTAGTGTATAGATATTCTCCTATATTAGCCTAATTGTTGCCTAGTCGACTAGGCGTCCTGGCGATACCCCAGCGCCACACCTCAACTTGGCTTGGTGACAACTATGTTTTCATCACTATGTAAATTGCATAATTGGCTAACAGCTCAAGCTCAACCCCAAATCAACCAGATCAGCTATATGAACCAATAGAAAATTTCCTGAGGCCATCCACCATAGTAGTGGGGAAAATAAAAGAAAATAAAAACATCAAACTTTTAATTGCATAATAAGAATTCATACAAAACAAAATATGAATTTTGAATCAAAACTTAAAGTAGTCACATGTATTGGCAAACTTCACATACAATCACTTACTGGAATAGCATGGTCCCGAAAATCCCTTGCTGTAAATTCTACATTTGAGCTTAGAGTACCAACCAGATGATGTGCCACACCTATCCCCCAGCAAGCAAGATAAAAAACAAAAACATCAAAATGTACAGATCAGGTATCTCAAGCACATAGAACTACACAAGCATGGAGATGAAGTAAGTATAAGTTTGTAAAAATGAGAAGACTTGTAAGAAGAATATTCCTCCCTTTTAAGTAGAATTATATGTTTTTCAAATACATACAATTATGCTAAAAACTAACAAAAAGTTATCAAACAGGTGATACATTCCCCCATTTTTTCCACAATATGTGGTCATACGACACCAATCCGTAGGCATCATCATATGTTTTATTCCACTTGCATGTAGCATGTTCCAATGAGTTGATGTCACATTACAAGGTTGAAATATCATTTATCATAAAATAGAAATGAAGAAATAAGAAATTTCAAGCATCTTCTGCGGAAAACATGAGGAAGGGAACAAGGAAGCACCTTTCTGCTCTTCGGGGCGAACTTTATTGGTCAGAACATCTAATCCTCTATAAACCTATAGATTCATGAAGGAGCATTCTTTAAGCATGAAACTATATCTGCTAATAATGGCCCTCCTTTATATACAAACAATCGCAAACCTGCATGGAATCAGCATTAATGGCTTCAATCGGGAAGTGGGACGCAAGGTCGATTGCGAGTTTGGATTTTCCGGCCCCTGTTGCGCCCATTATCACTATCACCTTAGGCTTCGAATTTGAAATTGGAATGTGACTCCAGTTCGGACTTGTGTCGTCTTCTTTGGAACACATATTAGGGATCCGGGTCATAGTCGCGGTCGGAATTTCGGGTTGAATTTCCATTGTTAGGGTTTTGCTCCACCACTTCGTTACGATTTTGAATCTTCGGAATTTCAAAGTAGTCGTCCGGACTCTGTATGTTTGAAGTTTAATAACAGGTGGGTACCAAGTTTCCAACAAAGGTTGTACCCAAGTACAATCCCGAAATTATTTGTGATATGAATTTTGTTTTACATGAGAATTTTAAGAATGAGTATTGTTTTGTTTCAGAATGAACACTACATTACTTGTAGATGAATATTATAATTATATTGAACCAATGTGTGAAAATGAGTGTTGCATTATTTTAGAATGAGTACTACGCTAATTATATTTGTGCGAGAATGAGTACTATTCTACTTCAGAATGAGTACTAGCACGGATGTACCTATCTCTCGGTACATCCGGTTGTACTATATACCTTCTCCAACAACGCTAGCATTTAAAGTTGCCTGTTAGGGCAAATTATATTATACAACAGGTTGTACTCAAAATTGCGTAGATCTGCTAAAACGAAAGAGAAAGAAGAGTTGCGTCAACGAAATCAAAGGGGTGATGGAGGACGACGAAAATCGAAGGAAGAAAGATGATCGAGGAGAGGCGCGGGGCTAAAAAACAATTGTGTGGTCGAGTCGGGTCGGGATAGGAGAGAAAGAAGTTATTTATGATATGAATTTTATTTTGTTTGAGTATGAACACTAAGTTATTTGTTATTTGAGAATGATAACAACTTTGTTTCTGAATAAATACTACATTATTCATAAATGAATATTATAATTATATTGAATAAATGTATGAAAAATCTTTTGATTGAACTCTCCAACCGCTGTGTGCGCATATATGAAGCTGGGAGGAGGGGATGGTCTGTCCTTGTTATCTGTTGTGTAATGACCCTAGTCTAGCCTCTTTGTAGTACGGGGGTTGTTATCCCTTATTTTGTTTACCAGAATATACTTGGATTGAGGTGTTAATATATTTTGCATTTTGTTAAAAAAAAATGAATACTACACTATTTCAAAATTAACATTTACATTTGTGCGAGAATGATATTTCAGAATGGGTACTATCCTGATGTACATATCTCTAAGTACAACTAACTGTATCATATACCTTCTCACGTTTTACTGGTATTTAATCTATTATTTTCTTTTTATTACACCGAATTTATTTTTATTATGATCAAACCAGATCATGTCTAATCAAACTGGTTTCTATCTAATCAGATCAATATAGAAAATTGATTTAAAAAAATTGTGTCTATTTACAAGGTTAAACTTTATTTATTTATTTTCTTTATTTTCGTTACTCACTTGATAGAATTGTAAAATTATATCATGTCTTGTTTCGTATAACTTTTGATATAATTTTTAAATTGTAAAACTTGTTTTTTTAATTATACCATATTTTTCAAATAAAGTATATTTAAAATAGTTTTAGTCAAATATCGTAAATTAAAACATGTGATTTAAATTTAGACGTAAGAAGTAATGATTACTATTAAAATTTTGTGTTCTGTATATAATTAAATAATAACAATAGTGCTACATATGATTAAATAATACTTTCTTCGTCTCATTATTTTTTGGACATATAAGAGTAGCACAAAATTTATGAAAAGTAAAATTGTATAATTAATATTGATATTGAGAATTAAGATAAACTAAGAATATTTGTGAATCACATAAATATGACTAAATATGAAATGAAAAAAATAACAAGATATACAAAAAGGCAAAATGGGACAAAAAAAGTGTGATGGATGGAGTACTTGCTATTATTATTGTTGTTGTTCTTATAGTTATTTTAGCAATAATAATAACAACAACAACAAGAACAACAACAACAACAACAACAATAATAATAATAATGTCTCTCCGTCCTATGAAGGCTTTGTTTGGTAACAGTGTTTTCGATTAGCGTTAGCGTTTTGGATAAAATTTTAATGCTGCAAATTGATTCTGAAAACGCTAAAGGCTATCGTCGGATAGCTTTTTTCAAAACGATAACGCTAATCTAAAACGCTGATGCCAAACGGGGCCGAAAAGATGTTAACTGTGTCTTCACGTAGATTAAAAATGTAGAAATGTTTGTAGAAAGAATATTTTCATTGATGATTTGTGGTGATTACATGTGAATATATACTAGGAGTCTCAATCATAATTATGGTAGGAGAGACATAGTAGGAAGGTGGTACAATTATGGTAACAATATAATACAATAATATTAAATATAAATGATATATTTAACAATGTTATTGAAAAGATGTTAAAATTAAAAAGTAATGAGTTAATTTATTTTAAAGGGAGCAAATTGTTTTAGAATACATATACAATTCTAAAATAGAGAAAGATAAATAGTGAAATATTTGGGACATCTACAAATACAATATTATGCTAGCACGATTTCTAACATAATAATCATGACACATACAATTCTAACACAGTTAGCACAAATTATATACTCCATCCGTTTGGAAAAACCCTTCTCATTTGATTTGGGGGCAAAAATAAGGAAATGATAAATTATAGTTGATTTCCAATTTTGCCCCTGATGTGATGGATAAAAGTAAGATGTGATGGATAGATTATTAGAGAAAAAGTATGATGTGATAGGTAGGGTATGAAAAAGTAAGGGTAAAAGTGGTTTTTTAATAGAAAGGGGAAGTGTTTTGTTGGAAGTGGAAAAAATTAAAGAGGAAGTGTTTTTTAGAACGGAGGGAATAAATGTTAGTATCTTTTTTTGTAACATAACATCCCTATTTTCTACGGTGGGGTTCTAGTGACCCCGGAGTACGGTGTCATTCCGGTGCCACTGTCATTTTAGTGCACTTCCGATACTCTGTTCGTAAAATTGTCTGTTTCTACCCTCCTAACCCATCCCCTAAAACCCCCACCCAACTCTGCCCCCGCACCCCCGATTGCATAATAACCACACATTTTGTGGGGGGCTTACGGCGGGGTTGGGATGGGGGTGCAGGGGAAGGGTAGGTTGGGGGGTTTAGGGGTGGATTAGGGGGGTAAGAATTGTCAATTTTACGAACGGAACACCGAAAAGTGCCCTAAAATGACATTGGAGTGTCACCGTACTCCGCTGTCACTAGAACCCCACCAAATAATTTTATAATTTGAATCAAATTAAATTAGATTCACTTAGATCAAATCTAATTAGATTAGGTCACATCAAATCAAATCTGATTAGACTTTTTAGAAATAAGATTAGATAGAAAGTGTGACCATAAAACACCGTCTCATCTCTTTAACAATCTAAAAGCTTGTTGGGTGACTTTTGAAGATATGATATAAAATAGATTTTGAAATAAGATTAGATAAAAAGTGTGACCATAAAGCATCATATTATCTTTTTAACAATCTAAAGGTCTGTTCGTTGACTTTTGAAAATATGATATAAATATATTTTGAAATCCGAAATAAATTATATGAGTTTCGAGATCTGAAATGAAATTGTTTGAAGATGTCTAAAATCACGATTTATTTTGTGATTGGAGAGGGTCGCTAGCAACTGGGTGTTGCCTATGGCAATGGGAGTAGCCTAGTAGGTGACTAGGGATGTTGATGGTTAAGGAAAAATGAAGTGGGTGTTTTTTTTGAACTTATAAGTTGATCAAAATGCAGATAAGTACTTTTTAACTTATAAGTTATTTGATGACATGTTTTTGTGTGCTTATAAACTAGCTTATAAAGTGTCTGAAAAAAAGTAAACCTTAACTACTTAGTTTTAAGTTACTGTTTTTATTGTTTCATTTTGATCAGATTATTTACAACTTTGTCCCTCATCATTTATGAATATTTTCAAATGACTTATTTATCATTTTAGTCAACGAAAGAGTATTTGATTTATAAAATTGGTTTCCCACGTAATATTATTTTACAAAGTAGTACTCCCCCGTCCTAAAAGAATATTCTTAGTTTGATTTACGAGGTTTGACTGAAATTATTTTTAATTTAATTTATTTGATTACAAGTGTAAAATAAAAAACTTATATATTTTAAGATTATATTTAAAGTTCTACAAAAAATGACATTACTATATTATTTTATAGAATAATTACAAAAATAGGTAAAGAAGACTATTAAAATTTGACTATCATTAGGAAGAGCCAAGAGGGAGTATTATTATTATTCCAAAGTCCAAACTTAACACCATGTTTTATTTCCTCCTCACCTTCAAAGCAACTCCAAGCCGGCGACGGCGCTTATGCACTACCGACGACTAGAGGCGACACCTCTGAATCATCACCTCGGCTACGGCGAGAGAGCTCTCCTCTGGAGGAATAAAGGTATGATACGAGCTCCCAACCTTAATTCAATTTCAATTTTGTAATTTTAGAAAGGTGAAACTCGCAACTCAATACCGCCTTCATTTCAATTGAAACACCTCCATCGTCCACTGTTTTTGTTTCAATTTCATTTCAATTTTAATGCTTGTTTGGTACTAGTAATTGCTTTCACGGTTTTGGCTCAACCACTGCATCGACCCCGGGAGAGTTCTCCTCTGTCGGATTCAATTCCAGTTTTTGTTCAAATCGAATTACAGAGCGGTTTTTTCTATCGATTTACTGTCCTACATCCCTCTTTTTGCAGTGCGTTTGTTTCATTTCAATGTTCTTTTTCCTGATTCTTTTCTTCTTTTTTTCAAGTGCACTTTTAATTTTTTTCATATTTATTTTCTGGAAACGTGAAGGGCGCAGTTCCATTGTTCTGAATCCGTTTAGGCTCCGTTTGGTACACGGAATTCAAGCCGTGGAATTGGAATTGGGGACTTCAATTCCAATTTTGGTGTTTGGTAGCACAAATATATGTGAATTTGGAATTGGTAGTGCAAAAAATGAATTGGAATTGGAGAACTCAATTCCATAGAATTCAATTCCATAGAATTTCAATTCCAATTCAATTCCAATTATGTCAATTCTATGTACCAAACGGACCCTCAATTCATCTTTAGTTAACAATTTTTTGATCATTTATTACCTGGAAAATGATTTTCAGATTCATTTTGTTTTACTCCCCTATACACTCTTCTTATTATTTGTCTTTGGGTGAGTATCAAATTACTCTGGAAGCACATTCAATGACATACCAACTGTTATGAATAGAATGAAATGATATGAGATTCTATATCATGCTCATGGTGTTATATCTTGCACCTGGCAGGACAGAACTGGGGTCATGTTGATAAAGATTTAACATCTATTTCATATGTGTGGATGCATCTCTATCAGCATTGGACCTTTTTGTTGATAAAAGAGTTGATCACATGATTGAATCTGGTCTGCTTGAAGAAGTTTTTGACATTTACCAGACAGATGCAGACTACACAAAAGTCTTTCGACAAGCTTTTGGTGTTCGGGAATTTAATGATTTTTTGACACAGTACTGCTTTTATGCACATAAAAATTCTAGTGATGCATCAGGACTTAGTTCGCGGCCAACTCACCAAGTAAGGAAAATCAAACTTACTGCTAGTAAACTAGGAAAGAGTTAGTTTTTCTCTTTTGAAAATTTTGGGACTGCATGTGGAATTTAATCTTCCTTTTACTGTACACAGAGAAGAACAAGAATCCAATGCATGCAAATGTTTTTTTGGATGGGAGATTCATTATATTGATGCTACACGTTACATTCTGGGTATACATTTGTAATTTCAATCACCTCTTGCTCTCATTTCGTCCATCCAAATTCATGCATTTAGGCTATTATTGGCACAATATAAGCTTGATGTTGGCTTTTAAAAGAAAGCTCTTCAAATATGCTTTGTTTTGTTGAGGTAACTAATTTTATAGGCTGGAGCTTATTTAATAAGCTCCATGGAATACCTTTTCAAATAAGCTAATGAGTTATTGTATGTAGTTCCATTTTAAACCTCATTTTTACTTCTAAAAGTATTGTACACACATTTACGGAGTATACTTTAAACTAGCTTACCTCCTACTCCCTCCGTCAGAAAATGAACTTCCCATGATAAGGTATAAAGTATAACTAATGTGGGTAGTTGAGGGGTAAAGTGTCCTTTCATTGATGGGAAGTGGGGAGATAAAAATTTGGACACACTCGTTTTTACCAAACAATCTATGAGATTAGCTAGGCTATAAGGCATAGGCCGTAAGTTAAAAGTTTTCGAATCACTTATCGCCTACTTGTCATCGTATTTTGCCAAACAGAGACTTAGTAGTTTTTTTGAGATATTGTGATTTTTAAAAATTTAATATCTCAATTCAAAATTCAAATGAAGCGGTCTTCTTTGTAGCGGCTTCTAATGAGATTTGGGCAACAAAAGTGATTGAGCCAGCCGTCACAAAAATAAAATCTTTTCTCCATGGAGAGTTGTGTTTGGAGAGCACTAGAACTTATACCAAAGACATAAAAATAAACAAAACGGATCAATGGAGTCAATTTGTATATCTAGAACTTATTATTGATAGTACATTTCCCCATGCTTATCATTGATAGCACATTTCATGTGCAACTGCTTCTCCTATTAATGTAATGTTTAAACTGAGGAGATCCAAATAAAAGGCGTTCAAATGACCTAACAGCTACTTTGTTGAATGAAATCAATAGAAGTAGAGCAATCAGGCGGCGGATACGTAACTAGTGCTGGAGGAGACTAAGTTGGCTATCTTTTTAGGCGGGGCTGAGATGACAATTGGACTTGTGACCACGTGGTTGCCATCGCTCCATTTGTACCAGCCAAATTCATTAGTAGACACATTGCTTTTCTTGGTGTTTTCAGCCTTAACACTTATGCTGAAACTCTGTTTTTCTCCAACTCCTTTGAATGTCAGGATTGGTGGAGTAATGTTGACGGAGTAACCAGTTGGGGCTTTCACTTCCAGCTTATAAGTAGCCTTGGGTGAGCCCACATTTGTAACTGTTCTTTTCACCATCACAGAACCTTTGAGGTTGGCTATTGCGAGCGACGGATAGTTGAGATCACTTACGGATAGAGGATTCTTGGGGCATTTGAAAGAGCGGTCTAGTGAAGTGCCATTAACAGTGCAAATAAAGCTAAGATAATCTGTGTATGCTGCGTCGTACACAAGCCCAGGATCGGCTGCTTTGGATGGTCGCATATGGCCTCCTCCATAATGGAATGGAGTTGCCAAGTCTCCATATGCATCCTCTATTGGTCCCCCTCGAAGATTCTCAGTTGTAGCTGAAAAAGGTACGGTAGACAATAATATTGAGATATTTTAGTTTATTCAGCTAGGTATCGTGGCCACTCTCTTTGAGTGGCCACGGAGGACACTGTCCCAATTGGGACACCTATGGCGGTCCGTTCATAAAATTGATAGTTCATATACCCCCTAATCCCCCGATAAACCCCCCATCCAGTTCTTGCCTCAACCCATCCCCCCACCCACGTCAATTGCACCCTGCAAGTTTAGTTGACTTTGGGGTCAAACTTTTACGAACAGAGCACCGTATGTGTCAAGTGTCCTTTGTGGCTACTCAAAGATAGAACCGGCCCGTAGTTTATTATCTAACATGTAATTTTATGTATTCTACTTTATCTTATGCAATGTGACATCGATCTGATCTCACATATATTTATATACCTGTGGTCATGAGAGCAGATTTAATTGCAGCAGCGCTCCACTGGGGATGTATGGCTTTAAGAAGGGCAACGGCACCAGAGACGTGAGGGCATGACATTGAGGTTCCAGATATGATGTTATACTTCACTCTGCGAGGATCTTCAGGTAACTCTGTTGGCGATGTAGCCTCACTCCATGCTGCTAGAATGTTTAGTCCTGGTGCTGTGATGTCAGGCTGCAACATATGCACCACAAAATATATAACAACAAATCACATAGGGTATCGGTGCAATGAACTTTTTATCAAATCCAAATAAAATAGCTTATATAATGACAAATAATGTCAAAAAAACTTTATTATATTACGGAGTAAATGTCAACACACAATATATACCTTGAGGATGTTAGGCTCAACATTACTTGGGCCTAATGAGGAAAAGTAAGCCATTGTCGGGGAAGGTTTAGTGCCAAATTCAGTGGTTCCAGGGATCAGCTTCACAACGGGTTTCTTGTCGGTCTTGATGTATTTGAGAATGACATCTGTCGTGTTTGGATAATAGACGGTTGTTGCTGGAAGCAACATGGTGCCAAGAAGTGGTTGGGCCACCGGAAACCCTAGCACGGCGGCGGCACCACCAGCTCTTTTCACTTCTAAGGACTGATCGGTGTATCCCTTGAGGCAAAACACTGCTTTCCCTTTCACCTTCTCTGGTGTAAGTGTGTTGGGCATGCAAAACCTGTATCCCTCCAATACCATTTAATGCCGGGTATGTACTCCTTTCTTGTTTTGAGTTAATTGTCTCATTTTCTTTTTTTTTTTTTAATTTATTTTAAGAACATTGTCATGTTTCTTTACTCTTCTAATAATATAAAAATATGTGGTCCATAAATTTTTCCAAACAAATTTCAACGACAGACTTTTTACTTTTTACTTTTCAATACTTTTATTAAATTCTGTGAGGTCAAACAATGCCAAGTTGACAATTAAATGGGTACAGAGAGAGAGAATATTATTACTCTTATTTCGATAAGAAACGAAAATGTTTTCCAACAACCTATGTATTTAACTTTACCATTTTGAAAATGTTATATAATGGTAGTGTTTAGTTTTAATATTTGTACAAAATTAATGTGTATCATTAAAAATCCTTCAAAACAATGTGTATCACCAAAAAATAATACTCCGTATAAAATACTAATTAAACCCTCTTTTCAAACAAGGCCTAACTCACCCTGAAAGACTGGAATTGGTTGAACCGGGAATCTCTACATCTCCTGCATAGACCAGCGGCAGTGCCGTGTTTCCTAATTTCCCGACGGGAGTTATGCTTTCCCCCTGCCGTTGTTCAAAACAAAACAACTTTTGATGTCATATTGTATGCTATTCATTGCATAACAACCCATTATAACAACGTAACTCACCCTGTATGTGATTATCATATGAATTTAATATCAATATATTCATTTTGAAATGCTGTTTAAAAATTGTCAAAGAACTAACTCAACCAAAAGCTTGAGCTTTTGGTTGTGCCCTAAGAAAGGTTTGTATATATACTCTAACACATTCCCTCATGTGCAGACGTGACTTCTTTGAGCCTTGCATGTGAAACCTTAACTTTTTTTTTTTAAATTAGGTGTCGGTGAGTTCGAACTCGTGACCACAAAGGTTTGTATATACTCTAACAAAAGTATTACTCCCTCCGTTCCACAAAACTCTTCCTCTTTTGTTTTTTTTGTTTTCCACAAAAACTTTCACTTTCTATTAAAAAACCACTTTTACCCCTACTTTTTATACCCTACCTATCACATCATATTTTTTCACTAATAACCAAACTATCTTACTTTTTCAATCACATCAGGGGCAAAATTGGAAAGTCAACCAAAATTACACTTTCCTTATTTTTCCCCAAAGTCAAAACCCAAGGGTTTTGTGGAACGGAGGGAGTATATTTTTGATAATATGTATATCAAATTATAAATAGATATATTAATGGGTGAACATGCATGCATGTGGTTATTACCTTGACCGTTACGCCATTTCCGAGTACAAGAGGTGCAGAAAAGAGCCGATCCGTGCTGCTGGCAGCGACGGTCAAGATCCAAGGCGCGACATTCGCCACCGTCTCAGGGTCCGGGCCATCATTGCCGCCGCTGCAGACGACGGCAATGTTCCTCTTCGCGGCGTGCAATGCTCCGATCGCGATCGAGTCCTCCGTGAAGTACCCCTTCTCATTCGCTCCGCCGAGGGACACGCTAATCACGTGGACCCCGTCCCCGATGGCGGCGTCGAATGCCGCCAGAATGTCGTCCTCCAGACAAACACCGCTCGCCACTTCGCCGCCGCTGCTCACGGTCCAACAAGCTTTGTAGACCGCCAGACGCGCCTGCAGTGCCCCGCCGGTGGCGGTGCCGCTGCCGAATCCACCGTAGGCGGATGCTCCGGCAACTCTCTGGCCTAGGATGGTGGATGAGGTGTGAGTTCCATGGCCGTCTATGTCTCTCGGTGAACGGAAGTCTAACGTCTTGTTCAATGCACCAAACTGTGCCTCCACCCCCTTGACGTGATACCTCGCTCCAATTATTTTCCTTTCCAAAATTACCCAAATAAAACAAATGTTATTTTTATGCCCTCTTCGTTTTAAAAAAATGGTGTCTAGTTATTATTTAAAAGTCTAACTAATTATATTTTCATTTATGAATTTTTATTGATATTTTGATAAAATAAAATAACTTGTCACGACTATATAAATTTTTATTTATAATGACTTGAAAATAATTTCGGTCTAATTTTGTAAATTGAACACGAGCCTTATTTGAGAGGAATGAAGCATTATTTAGGTAAGAAATTGTAAAAATGGGACCAGACTAAAGGTCTGTCACGTTCAAGTTATTTTTTTCAACTTATTACTTATAATTATTGTTATTGAAATAAGATTCAATCAGAACTAATCAGATCCAATCAAATCAGATTAGAAATGACTTTAAATATAAAGACAATCATATTAGGGTTTCAAAAAATCAGACGAGAGGAGGGGAATAAATCGATAATTACCTATTGCAGGAGGTAGTATTGAACGCAGCTCCTACTTCGCAAGCCCCTTTCCATGACGCCGGAACCGGTCCCATCCCCTCATCTCTGAAACTAAGGGACTCTGGCCATACCCCTTATAGTTTACAACAAGCAGTGCAATTTCGTTAACTAATTAATTCATAATAGGCCTAATTAGCTAATTCAATCACTACAAAAGAATTAAGTTTTTGTGTCATTATATTTTGCCACAAGTATTTTTTCTAACGAGGTAATTTGTGAGAGATTTTATAATTTGACACAAATACCCCGTTACAAAAAATATTCGTGACAAAATTTGATCCACAAAAACATTATTTTTTTTGTAGTGAATTTGATATCTGATAAAAGAAATATGAAAAGTAGTAGTCAAAATCACCGGTGTCAATGACGCCAACGATGACATCACCTCCCATCCCGGCGGCTCCCTGGAGTAAATTTGGTGTCGTCGATGATTGATGGAGATTTGGGTTTGCTTTGGCTTTTGTTTCGAGAAGATGGACGAAGTCCCATGATCTTGTCGTGTGGAGCTTTAGTGTCTTCACGGGGAACACTGAGATCACGCCCTCCATCCCTGTTTATATGTCATTATCAGCGCTCTTTCCGTCTTAAAATTACCTTCACAGTTTGACTTTCATTATTAAACTTTTTGAACTTTGATTGCATGTTATGGAAAAAACAAATTAAATTTTTATATAAATTTAATTAATATCGATTCATTTCGAAACATAGTTTTGAAATGTTTTATTTCTATAATATATATTTATATATGAGTAAAGATAATAATGGCCAAAGTGTTACGATTTTTAAAGTTAGAGAGAATTTGTGCAAATTTTTAAAGAGTTGGGGGTAAACAGTGCAAAAAAAAAAACTCATAAAAAAGTCTATGAAATAGAGGGTGTGTGTGTTTGCACAAAAATATTTTTTTCTTCTAAACTAATTTCAAGATTCCAAAGCAAAACATTTACTATTATCTTGTTTTGAAAAATAGTTACTCCGTATATCCTAATATTTTGCATATCCCACAAAATACTTTTATCCCACCTAAAAGATACCCTCTTCGTTCGCCAAAATGGTTCTTATTTTAACTAATGAGAGAAACAAAGAGTACATATTTGTAGTTGACTTTCCAATTTTACCAAAATGGTTCTTATTGTAACTAAAGAGTATATATATTACCAGCAATAATGGCGGCTTGGTCCGGGCGGAGGAAAGCGGAGAAGCCATTGATGACATTCTTGTAGCTGTGTACGATGGAAGACTTAACTTCATGTTTGGAGGGCATTATTACTTGGTGCAGATACCAATGGTGCGCCTCTTCTATCTCTCCCTCACTTCTTTTCTCTCCACTGTGCTCTCCCATGTATACCACATACCGCTGCATATATATATGCATGCATGCATGCAACAAATAACGTAACGTAACACATGCAAATTAATTACTGCATTACTCACTAATCGTTTACTTGCGTAAATAAATTAATTAGCTAGGTACATTATTAATTGGAAATCATATATACTCCCTCTCTTCACATAATAATAATAATAATAATAATAATAATAATAATAATAATAATAATAATAATAATAATAATAATAATTCTACCTTCACTTTTCTTCACTCTTCTCATAAACACTTCCATTTGCCATAAAAAAACTTTATTTTATCCTTACTAAGCTACATAATAACTTTTATTCAACCTATCACATCATATCTATATGGAGTACTACTCTGAACTCTTTCCATCCCTAAATCTCATTATTTGGACTTTTATACTCCATTCGTTCTTGAAAATACTTTCTATTTTGACCAAGTGCCTAAAGAAGTGTAAAATTATAGTTGGCTTCCAATTTTGTCCTTGATGTGATGTGTAAAAGTAAGATGTGATAAATATAGATTATTAGAGAAAAAAGTGTGATTTGATAGGTAGGGTAAGAAAAAGTAGGGGTTAAGTAGTTTTTTAGGATAAAGCTACTTATACCCCAACTTTTGTACCCCACTTTGTACCCCGCAAGTTTGCACCGACACTTTATGTTGGTGTAAAACTAATTTTTGTTAATGCACCAACCATTTTGTGTCCGTGTAAATTTTTGTTAACGCACAAACACTTGTGTCGGTGTAAACCATCAAAATGTTTGTGTATAACTGCGGTGTACAAATGGGGTACAATTTGTGGTGTAAGTGTAGCATGACCCAGTTTTTTAATACTACCTTCGTCACTGAGTATTTGTCCAGTTTTGACTTTTTTTGGTCAACTGTTTTCAACCTTTCACTTATAATTAAATAAATTATACATTGTATTTTAATTAAATAAAACAATATTTCGAAAATATTTGATACCACCTCCGTCCCAGAGTATTTGTCCACTTTCATTTTTACACACCATCCAATACACTTCTTTAATCCATTTTATCTTGTAATTTGTATA
The DNA here is from genome assembly GCA_900332095.2 of Cuscuta campestris. NCBI lineage: Eukaryota > Viridiplantae > Streptophyta > Magnoliopsida > Solanales > Convolvulaceae > Cuscuta > Cuscuta campestris. The sequence continues at coordinate 1,665,776 of OOIL02005153.1, read as the reverse complement.
TTAAAAAATTATAGAAATTATATATTAATAATCTATATGTCAAGACAAATCAAATAAGATCACACATGACTATATTTAGACTTACACATTGAGAGAATTTGATGAGTCAAAGTACTTAGATGAACAGTTCCAAAAGTCAAAACTGGACGAATACTCCGGGACGGAGGGAGTATAATAAATCTAATAAAACTTTTTTTGTATCAATATCTAATACGGAGTATCATTTTTATTTAATTTGAGGTCAAAATTTACTAATTTTGACCGAAAAAAGTGAAAAGTAGACAAATACTCAAGGACGGAGGGAGTAGAAAGTGGTGGAAGTGTTTTATTTGATAGAAGAGAAAAAGTGAAAGAGAAATATTTCCCAAACGGAAGAAGTACTATTTTCGTATTATTGTGTACCTGTTGTTGTTGTTGATTGGGATGGGAGGTGGTGAGTGAGAAGTGAAGGAGGAAAAGAAAGGCAATAAATGTGGCGGGTAGTGTAGGAGGAGCCTTCTTCATTATCATTTCCATTTATTCTTATTATGATATATGGATTATATGCTACCATTCTTCAATTCCCTTTAGGAGTATTTATATACGGAGTATATTATATAGAGCCGGCCAGCAAGCTAAGTGCCGTGGATATTTTTCACCCAGCCTCAGCTCCCCAGTAAGCAATAATACAGTATTTTGTTTTCCTAGATACGGAGTAATTATTACTCCATCATATGTATACTGCATTATTCATTTACCCNCTGCGTATGTAGAAGTTAAGGTCACATGCGCATGTTCCATTAAATTTGAATGGGAAGAAGCAGTTTTTTTTACATGCATGCACAACTATTTGATGTGGCAAAGTTTGAAAACGATGAATCCTTTGAAAATATGTTTCTCATTACCACATATATCAACACACACACACACATATATATATATATATATATGTACAGTATTTTTAATCTAGTTTACTTTTCAATATACGTGAATGTACTCTCTCTATATTAGGGCCGGACATGTTATATATACTCTCTCGGTCCCACAAAATATTTTTTATTTTGATTTTTAAGGTATTTAAGATGAGTGTATTTTGGTGACGACTTTCCAAAAAATGCACTTAGATATGATAGTTAAAAGTAGATATGATGAGTAAATTAGTAATGAAAAAGTGTGACGTGATAGGTCGTAGGTTAATAATTAGTAAGGGTAAAAGTGACTTTTTAGTAGGAATGAGGAAAGTTTTTTGGAATGGATAAGAAAAGAAAGGAGAAATGTTTTGTGAATTGGAGAGAGTATATTTCATTGTAATTCGAAAAACAATTTGACTAATGATATCATAATAATCATCAAAGAAGTTTGGTGGTGCAGAGTGCACACTTCGTTGAGTTTGTTATGATAGAAGTTTCGTCTTAACGGGGGTTCTAAGGGGTAGTGCCCCTTGGCGGGGGGTTCGGGGGCAACGTCCTCGAGCAGGGTTCAAGGGGCGGAAGCCCCCGTGGGTCCAAGGGGCAGAGCCCTTAGCTGGGGTTGAGATTTTTTATTTTGGACAAAGTGCTATGTTAAAAATCTATTTGAATTTTTAATTTTCGAATTTCCTTAAAGGAATACTTCAAAAAAGGATAATCACCGTTTTTCTCAAAAATTGCGCAAAGAGACGCGCGTTTTGGTGAGAGACACGACCGCAACCTTCCTCCCTTCCGCAGTTCTACGAATACCGCTGATTCTTGATAAATTTGAGTTTTATCCGATTGATTTTTGATTGAACAACCAAAATAATCAATCTGAAAGTGCTACACGTCTCTCAAATCGATCTGTGTTATCTTCGTTTATCCCCAACAGGAAAGAGACTAGTTTTCAACCTGTTTTGGTTCTAGAACGGGCAGTTCTGATACCGCCGGAGAGAGGTACCACCTCCTGTACCGGTGGTGGAGGTTAACGGTACTAGAACCCACCACCTGGAACCCACCGGTCTGGTTCTTGTACTAGAACCTTGATCTTTGCATTGATAGTTTGTGGGTTAGAATGCATGAATTGATACGATTATAATCAATGTAAGGTTGGATATGGTTAGGAACTGAATTATGAACATATTGGTATATATGGAGTTTTATAGAGTTTGTGTTGAATTGTTGTTGGAATTGTAGCTGGTGCAGATAGGAATCATTGCGTCAGGTGTACCTAAATGCCAAAATCTGCTGGGAGAATTTGTGACTGTTCGATACCTAAGTAGCGAAGAGACGGTACACCCTACCACCGGACGTTAACTGTCTACCACTACAGGCCATCTAGTGCTGGTGGACTCAGTCCCGCCTGGTACTAGGTACTACTTATACGGTACCGGTACCTAGACACCAGACCAGGTACCATTTGGTACCATTGAACTAATCCTATACTTGTTTTTGTGTCGATGATTAATTTCAAGACTTTTTATGTTGCATGACGGTAAGCATTGGTGTTCACACTCGATGCTATACCGATATTTGATCATGTTTGGTTATGTTGGATATGATTATGCCTATTTTATTGTACATGCACTTGTGGATGTAATGTAACATTAAAGTAATATATGAACCTCGGTGAACTCTAAGATTTGACCTGAATAGAATAAGGACAAGTTATGTTATAAGTATGGAAATGTTAGATCCATGTGGTACTTGCTGGGTGCAATGGTTATCCGGGTACAAATGTACGCATGGGGATCAATGAACTGTTATTCTGAAGGGGACATGCATGGATCTCACCCACCTAATGAGGGACTCCCAAGTTGGTTGAGCTTGATCTTTGTTCCGAAGAGGAAGGTCTTGACTCCAATAAGTAAGTCAGATTTAGTATAAGCTTAAACTTAGAATAGGTTATGAGCCAAGTATGTAAGTTAGATGACTAAATTAATGAGAACATGATATGTTGTATTGTTGGTAATGTTTATGGATCGAATTATTATGCTGATATTCGTAATGTACTTGTGTGTATGATATCTTGTGATGTTATAAACTAATGAGGTCATCTATATATATAACTCAATGTTAGATTTTTCCCACTTAGTTTAAATGCTGACTGTGTCGCATTTGTTCTTTTCTTACACGTAGGTAATCAAGATCAAGATGAACCTAGAGTCAATCTCGGAGGACAATGAAGGCTAGAAGATGTGCATGGATGTGTTCGCAGATTTTAATTATTAATTAAAATATGAGTTATTTTTATGGGTTTGATTCCCAAGTTGTTGAGATTTTATTAATGGCTTCTGCAATGTTTTTAATTACTCCAATGAATATTTATGTTTTGAATTAACTGTTTTTCTAAAATGGTTTTGGATTTGAAATGTGTTTGGATACCAATTCAGTAGCAACCTGATTCGCTGGCCCATGTATTCGAGTTATGCGGGTTCGAGTGTTGCACTGTGAGCCAAGTTGAGGTGTGCTATGCGGATGAACTGCTTTACGGCATACACTGTCACTACCAAAAAGGTTGATACTTTGCATGAGATCACAAGGGATGTTGCACTCTCTCCTAGAACTGAGATTCATAGGCAGATGACTAATGGAAGGCAAATGAGATGTAACATGATTGGCAGCCAAGGTAGAATAATAAGGTGTTGTATCTTTGTTTCTATTCTCACCCATTTTGGATGGAGAGGAGAGAGCGTGACTCCAATCAAGATTGGGCATAGAGTTATCGAAAACCTAAACACAAAGTAGCAAATGAGATATCTCATTTTGGGAAAACATCAACTCAATATAGAACCGTAGGTCACCATCATCATTAACAATAATAGGTGTGGGGCAAGGCTAAACAATGTAGGACAAACATGTATCTTTTCGAGGTTCATTGTTGCAAGTGGTAAATTTAAGAAAATCTTCCAAATATGCAGATGAATAACCTATAGGGATCCCAATGTTATACTTCAAAGAGAATCCATAACTACTGTCCCAAACACCATGAGTATAAAACAAAACCAACAACGACATTTTGGTGTGTGCAGTAATTTCTAGAAAAACACAAAGAAACATATTGAGAAGTATTCACTGGTAGTACATGGCAAACAAATGACACAAATACCAAACTGCCACAACAAGGAATTAAATACAGTATCACCTCTAAAGGTAAAAGTAAAATAGGAAAAATAGCTAAATCAGAAGACAACATAGAATAAAATGATCATAAATCCACATTAAAAAGCATAGTTGAAATGAGGGACAACCATATCTTGCAGATGTGGTACAACATATTAACAAAAAAATAATTGCAAGAACAAAAAGAAACATATATACAAAGTTTAAAGCACAATAATGTTTAACAAATGACAATGTTTAACAAAAACCATATAATAACACAACAATGGAGGAAGCAATGAAATATTTCTGTAAACACATTGTCATATGTGAGAATTCGATAAAATCACAATTCAAACACGAAATTAGACAATGAAACTATAACCCTAGAGGCGCGATATGCAAAAAAAATGATAAGATGCTTCCACGACGTGCAATCGAACGTGATGAATGTAAAAACCGAAGAGGAAAAAAGTTATGTGTTCGTACCTACCATTGGGAAATTCAAATCGACGAATTGAGAAGATGAATTGAGACGACCAGCAACAGAACAACACCATGATGAATGGAGAGGATGGCACTAGTAAGAGTGGGAAGTCGCATTATTTGTTGCTAGAGAACGAAGAAGTTGATGAACATAAGCAGAAGGAATAAACGGGAATATGATATGAAGGATAATTTAAAAATACGAAGTAGACGCGAGTCAACTCAACTCGTATAGTAGAACAAAATTAAAGCGGGACTCCAAATTTTAACCTTTATAAGTTTTATACTCTTATTTATGGAGTTTTTTTCAGATCTTGACAGTTGACATTTCAAATCTAGCAATTAACTAATAGAAATTTATCTAAATAGGACTAAAATATAATGACTTTCCCAATATAGGACTATATGTTTTTATTTCTCAATGTAGAACTTTTGGTCATTATCAAATAGTCATTATTCAAGTAAATGTCCATTATTTCTCTTACTAGGTCATTATTAAGTCCTATTTAGAGAATAAAAAAGCATAAATACTACATTAGGAAAGTCATTATGTTTTGGTCCTATTTAGTGCAAATTTTACATTAACTAAACACCTCAAAATAGAGAGTGGGGTTGGATTCAAATTGGGCCATTTCTTGTAATAGTAACGGGTCGTAACTATCCCGGGACTGGGCTTCGATATGATTATCTGTACAAATTTGTCGGGTCCGACTGCCGATACCTAGCAGCTCTCGGCATCTCTTCCGTATTTGTTGTGTTCTCAGAAAAACCGGTTCTTTACCGATCACGTTCCGGCGTGCATTCTCGCCGTGTAGCCCCTTCCGCTTCCTTCATCACGGACGTTCAATTTCACGCGCTTCGATCGAATCTTACCCTAAAAAACTGAAAATTGCAGGCGGAAGAATGGATTCCTCCTATTTATCGTGTTCAATCTATTCCGTATAGGTTTGAGATCCGAACACGCAGTCTCTGTTTCTTACTACAAGGATATATTTCCCCCTTTCGAATTGATTGGGACCTTTATTTACCGTCCAATCTCTCAATTTAGGGTTAGTTTGCCTTGACTTGAGGAATTATCCCGGGGAAATTGGAAATTTTCCGCAAGCTAAGCTGCAAGTGTTTGGTCGTGTTGATTATTTGGCTTTTGCTTCACTCAGAATCTGGATTGCTGTTTATTTATTCGAAGGTTTTCATCTGAATATGTCGAATCGTCATGTTCATGATCGTGTGCTTAGTTATGAATTTACAGATACAACAAGCTGTTCTCCCATGATGTTTTAGCTGTTTGGGTGTTCGATATTTTATAAGTTTTGATTAGGGAAACTGAAGTCATGTCTCGAGACAGAAGAAGTACTGGAGTTGACAGAATGTTTAGGTCTCCCCCACCTCCGCATTCCTTGCAGGCAAGGGGTCGTGGTCGAGGTTCCTCTCCTCAAAGGGAGGATAGAGGTCGGCGTTACTCGCCTAAAAGTGACCGTTTTTCACAGCCAAGGCGAATCCGAGAATTTGATCGCTCCCCACCAAGGTCACAGGAGCGCAATCTCTTTCCCCCAAGGACTCAACCCCCACACAGGGCACTGGAGCAGCGCCACTCGCCACCTAGGGTAAGTGAAAGCTATTACCCTCGAAACAGGGCAATAGAGCATCCTTACTCACCACCCAGGGCTAGCAAACGACATTACTCGCCGAACCGGGCACTAGGGCTTCCTTACTCACCACCCAGGGCAAGCAAAGGATATTACTTGCCAAACAGGCTGCAAGAACGCCCTTACTCCCCACCAAGGGAGCAAGAGCGTGATTACTCACCACGCAGAGAGCGGAGGGAACGAGGCTGTAATTACTCACCACACAGGGAAAGAGAACACTTTTACTCACCACGCAGGGAAAGAGAGCCCTTTTACTCACCTCCTTCAAGAGTTCAAGAACAAAAGCAATCACCACCACGGGATAGAAGACACAATCGTGACTATGTGTCACCAATGAGGAGCCAGAACGGTGAATTTATTCCTATTGGGAAAGAAACAGAGGGGAGACGTGTGGAGTACTTTCATGATCTTGAACAATCAAGGAGGATGGAGAGGAAAGACATTGGACTTGACTTTGGAGAATTTTCTGGTGTGGGTACTTCTACTCGTGCTGGTGGCGAGAGATGGCATGACCAACCTCAGAGCTTGAGGGTCTCTGAAGGCGATAGTCGAAAAGGAGACCGATATGGTGGCCCTTCTGACTCAAGGAGAAAATATGAATTTACAGATGCCCTTGCACATAGCGACTCAACTTCTGTGAAACATCAATTCAGTAACCTAGATGATCCACTAAGAACTGATATTTTGAATGGCCCAATTGATCATGGGTTTGGCAGTGCTAAAGCAAGTGGTGAGCTAGGAAGCGAGGGGAGACCATATTTTGGTCCAGTTGACATTAGAGCCATCTCTGCGGAAGGTGATCCGAGAAGAGTTCGTTCATCATATGAACCCCGATCTTTGGATTTTGGTGATCCACCGAGAAGTAGCTTTGATGATGGTGATAGGTATGCACCGGGACAACATAATCTTAGCATGAAGCTTCACGGTGGAAATCAGAATCCTTTTCAAGGCATACAACAATTAGATAAATCACCTACAGAGAGGCAAGTGTTGAGAGATGCATATATGGAGACTGGGACCTTGGATTCTTTACGCCACTCGCATTATGGTTCTGGTTATGTGGCTTCATCATCTCACCTAAATGCATTTACCAATAGGTCTCCCACTGAATTGAAAAATGGTGTTAATAGCTCATTCGGAGAAGATGGTCATATTCCTTTGGATGGAAGGAGGACATTCATTGGAAGGTTGGGTGAACCTAATGTTTATGAGCATAATTCTGTAATTAGATCTCCTAATGGAAAAGTAGATGCCATTGGGAATTATTCAGAGGTACGCTTCACCCCGACTGATGGACATAGAAGTAGCACACATTCAGGCAAGTTTGGCACTAACGCACCCAGTAATACAAGGCCTAGTGAATTTTATAGTAGGAATGTGGGTATTGGAGAAGAATACAGTCATCAGAATGTTTCAAGAGCATGTAAATTGGATCCTGTTAGAAGTGATGACTTCTCTTACCGTGAATACATGACAGAACACAAGCCATGGGACTGTGTCCCTTCTTCACAAAGACCATCAAATCCAGGCTACTTTGAGGCAAGTGGTGCACTTGATAAGGGAAAGCAAGAAATGGATATTTTGGAGTATGATGGTAATAATCCCATTCACAAAAGGGTGTTGTATAAGGGCTATAGAAGTGCTAGCGAGCTTCATGGCCATGGGATGGATGAACATCTCTCCACTTTTCACGAAAAATCTGGTGTACTGTACAGAGATCATAATCTTCATTTAGATGAAATCCAGGCAATACCTAAATCATCTACTGGTATGTTCAAGAGGAAACATGGTAGCGAACTGAACATCCGTAGTGGGTTTGGAACTATATTATCAAGCCATGGAAGGAGTGATGGAAGGAGTGTTCACAGAATCCAGGAGCAGGATGAGAGTGAAAGTTCTGTGCCTAATTCTAAAAAAATGAAGGCTAATAACTCCAAGTATGGGAAGAACATAAAGAAATATAATATGCCCACCCGCAATAGGCTCCACAGTACAACAAGCATTGCTAGTCGGTTGAGCAAGGTGAATAAACATGGAACAAGAAATATTAAGAGTCCTGGAACTAGGGATATTAAGAAGCGGTTGGGACCACAGCCGCAAGATGTTGAAACTTCTCATTCTTCAGTGAAGAAGTACAAGTCTTCCTTGAAGAACCGTTTGGGACCTCGCTCTCAAAAGAATCGTGCTACTCTTCCATGGATGAAGAACCTCACTTTGTACAAGGAGTCAAAAGATCAGGATGACTTAACTGAAAGTCTACCTGATCAAGGGGATGATCCTTTAGAAAGTAGTGTTACTCCGCTGAAGAATGAACCACCGGAGGATTCTGAGGATTTTAAGCAGTTGGTCCATAATGCTTTTTTCAAGTTTGTCAAACACTTGAATGAGACGCCAGCTAGAAGAAGAAAATATATGAAGCAGGGAATACCTAGTTGTTTAAAGTGCATTATATGCGGCAGGTCCGTCTCTTACATGATGAAGTGTTTTTATAAATGGAGCAATACTCTCTATTTTATTCAACTTATTGTCCATAAACTCGGTGAACTGATCGAGCAAGGCTTCCATAATGTGTCATAAATTTCCCTGCCATTATCATCCGGTTAGATTATCTATCAAACTATGTGGCTACTGATTGCATCCCATGGATAGTTGCTGCTCTATTCTGGTGTGGTTTTAGGAGATTGGTAGGTCTGTGGAAGTTGTTTATTGGTGACAGAGAGAATTGAAGATCAAATTCTGATAGTTGCAATTGTTTTTCTGTGTACATGGAGAAGTATGCATGATACTAAAAAGAAATCTGAACTCTGATTAATGACTTAAATCATCCTAATGACTTTGAGAATGTACCAATCTGCCTTGATCTCTATGGTAGTTTCAAAGACTAGTAACTGCTATGGTGAAAGATAAGTTGCCCATCTTTGGATTAAATCTGTATCACTTGCTTGAACATGATTACATGAATGCCTGGAGAAAGGTCGATGAGTACAACTGCTAGGAAGTCAAAATTTAGTGTTTTCATCATATTTGACCTGGTGTCAAACTCTGGTTTGTCAAATATATGTACTCCCTTTGTCCAAGTTGGTTCTTCCTGTACAATATTCACACGGTCAAACTTTATTCACTTTGTTTGGTTATTTTCACTACTCATTTCTTAATATTATAGCCATGTCACTCTTGTTTTATAGAACTTTTTATCTAGTTTTTAATATATTTTATTTTTGAATTTTACTCTTACAATCAAATAAATTGAATTGAAAATAAAGTCGGCCAAGCCTTGTAACGCGTAATGGGAGCAACCAGCTTGGACGGTGGGAGTACTTCGTGGAAATTTTAATGCTAGGTAGTTGTAACAGACTAACAGCAAAGTGACACTAGTTGTAATGAAAACGGGAAAGAAAAGCTAAAATATTATGGGATTGGCTCCTCATGTTAGAGCATATAGCATATGGTAGTGCTATACCATTTTCTTTTGATGAGACTGATATTTCTGACTAGTTGAATGGTTTTGGGGATTTCGTATTTTGACTGTGTTTATTGATCCAATGTGATTCTCCTTTTTCTAATCAACAACACTAACGTTTTTCAGTATGTTAAGACTTTCTTTTTCCATGTGCCTTTTGGTTAAAACTTACTGGGTAAGTATTTTTTCCTCTGCTTTTCCAGAGATTCCGAAGAATTTGAAGATGTGGAAAGTTTGGTGAAGCATGCACTGGCATCGACAAAGGTTGGTGTGCGATCACAGCATTTGGGTTTTCACAAAGCATTATGTGTGTTGATGGGATGGAGAAGTGCAGAGAATCCCACCACTACGTGGGTTTGTGAGGCACTTCCCAAGGATGAGAGCTTGGCTCTTAAGGACGACCTTATCATTTGGCCTCCTGTTGTCGTAATTCATAATGTTAGCCTTACGACGAACAGCAATCCAGATGAACATGTTGCTGTGTCTGTGGAAGAGCTGGAAGCTAAGCTTAAAGGTATTTTTTCTCTCACAAGTTCTTACCCTCACATATAATTAGAAATTCGTTTTCAAAAGTTTTTCTCCAAAACAGTTTTGTATGACTAGATAAAGTTTTTTTGTGTATTTTTTTTATCAAAACAGAGTAATAAACAAGTTGAAGAGGATAAGCTTAACCTACGAATAAACATTACCGTGCTCATCCCATAAAAAGAGTCATGCACAATAGTACTACTTTTTAATTTTAGTTGTAAGTTTAGGAAATAATCAATTAAAGGTGACTTGTGAAATTTATTTGTTGGTGCACCTAAATATAATCTCATATAAAGAGTCATGCACAATAGTACAAATTTTTAAATTTTAATATTAGTTACAACTTTAGGAAATAATCAATTATAGGTATCTTGTTAAAATTATTTGTTGGTACAAGTAACTTTAATATGCTCAACTTGTTTGGGACAGCTTTATAAGAAATAAATTTATTATGAAAATTAACTAAGTTTAACTCTAATTAGTCCATTTTTTGTGACAACAATTTTTGCAAGAAAGGCTTTTTGTGGGGGATGGATTATGACTTATAAAAGCTGCCCCTTGTCCAGAATCAAGATTAGAAGGTTTGAACTTGATCAAGCATGACTCTTTTCTTCTGTCCACAGTTTTTACAAGTTGAGCAGTGATTTACCTATCACAAATCCTGACATTTTTTTAGAGAGAAAGAAGTGTCGATTGAAGATGTGATTGTGTTTTTTCTCCTATTTAGGACGGTATTTTTAGGTCTAAAATATAATTTCTCCCCCGGCTTTTCACAAAGTGCATTGCTCTCGGACAGAGGCGGCAAGAAGTGCACGACTCCAAGCTGCTGAAGAAAAATGCCAAACGCCTCTGCCTCGGGCGTGTTTCTTAAAACTAGGCCCCAACACTGTTGGTATAAAACTATAAATGCTTCAAATAGACATAAGACAGACCTGGGGAAGAGATTCTCTTTTTGTGTGCGTGAGATATAAGATAAACCAAGACAGTTTGTTTTGAAGTGGGTATCTCAGTGTAGATAAGTGAACTACTTTGTGATGCTTGATGAAAGTGTTTAAATGCCTCAGTTTGTTTGAACATGTTTGAATTGTCTCCAGAATGATCTGGTTTGCATGTCAAGTGCTCTGCATATGCTTTACTGTCTTAATATAGGTTTCAAATTGCTCTTTTACATGGTTTGTATGAGTAAAAAATGTTAGTAGTAGATTGATTATGGAAAACTAGGAGAAATTGATTTAGTTTTAAGGGTGTTGAGCCATTAATCATGGAACATTAGAAATGGGGAGATGCTCTGCAAACAGTATGTGGGCAACATACCCATTGACATGCACAAATTTTCTAAAGCATGGTCAAACAACTATATGGAAGGGTGTGTTTGGTTTGAAGGGGTGGGTAGGGGAGGATATCAACGGAGACCAGATTTTTCCCTTTCCTCTGAACTAAACACACCTAAAAAGGAAAATGTAACATCTAATACAAGACGGAGGGGGTATTGTATTATTTTCACATGAACCTATGGGGAGTTACAGCTCAAAGTATGATATGCGCGTGGGGCTTCAAAGTCCACAAGGAATGTGTCTTACCCGATGTTTGGTTTCCCTAACACTATGTTTGGTTCAAGGAATTTGAAAGGGAAAAGAAAATAAAATGAAGTGGAGAACCATTTTTCTTGTTTGGTTAGAGAGGAAAATAAAGGAAAAGTGAAAGGAAAAGAAAATGCAAAGACAGAATGTACTAAGACAAGGGAAAACCAAATTCCTCCCATTTCGGTGAGAAAAACGAGAGAAAATCATTTTTTTTTCTTTTCCATCCAAATTCCTTGAACCAAACATAGTGTAAGTGTGTGCTAAGTTCTTTTACCCATGTGTGTTTTTCTTCCTGTGTCATTTTGCTGCTGTATTTCAGACATGGGGTTTGGAGGCCACAATGTGTGTCGTGGGAAACCAGTGAACCAGAGTGTCCTGGTGGTTAAGTTTGCCGCAACCCTTTCTGGTCTAGAGGAGGCCGAGAGGCTCAGCAAGGTCTACACAGAGACAAAACACGGGAGGGCCGAGTTCCAGCAAATCAGTTCTGGGGACAGCAGCACTGGGAGCTGGGCCCACGCCCCCTCGGCAGACAAGATGGAAGATGTTCTGTTTGGCCACCTGGGAATCGTGGAGGACGTGGATAAACTGGATTTTGAGACCAAGAAACGGAGCAAGATAAAGAGCAAGAGGGAGATTCAGAATTCTGCTGCGGCCCCTGTGAAGAGGAGGAGAGGGTAAACAAATGAAGGGCTCATCATGGTTTTGGCTTTTGAATCTGTGTGTTATGATATTAGTAGTTGGAATGTTTTTTTTTTTTTGTTTTTTTTTTGTTTTGCTACTCGGAGACGTTATTGGTAAATCTGATATCCGGGTTAAGAAAGAACGTTTGGATGGTGCGTTTCCTCACTCGTATAAGCACAGTCATTCTTTACTAATAAGATGGTCAATTGTATGTTTGTAATTGTTTTTTTGTTTTTGTTTTGCTTGGAGAGCACATGCCATGTATTATTGCATAGAATATTAACCAAAGATGTCCGATAGGGCAAGGCTTTTAAAGCCAATCTGATTTGCCCATAGAATGAGCAAACATAAAGACGTCTTCTAACAGAGGCAAAAGAAATAATATAGTTACACATACTCCGTATCTCATTTATCAAATATTTTTTCTTAAACAAGTATTACACTATAAACACTTGACATAAACATCTTATCAAACAACTTAACAACCTATTTTAAAAACTAATACTCCTCCGTATGAAAGTAGGGACGAACACGATTGTGACTTTAAATCGAAAGTGGAAACAAATGTCTCATAATTGCAACTAAAAAGGGGACTGAGAGGTGTTTGGTAGTGATTAATTTGTGGATAAAGTCATTTTTATAAAAGCTAAAAGCACCTTATAATTGGTTCTCCGAAAGGGTGTTCTATGTACAAAGTTGTGGTGGAGAAAAGCAGAAGCTGACATACCAAACAGAGTAAAATCACTTCCAGTCAAAGCAGAAACTAAGTTCTTAAAAATAGCGCACTGCCAAATACCCTCTGAACGACTGCAACTTGTGCAATGGGGGAGGGGTTGATACTTGATTTTTGGGAATGAACAAACGACTCCTCTTTAATTTTATTAATTTTCCGCATCGTTCCCTTTTAGATTCTTTCTATCTATTGGTTGAGCAATAACTTTTTAGTTGTTTAGAATTTTAGAAGGAGCAACCTCATTCCACTCTTTTCCCATGAAAATGCTATGAGTAACTCAAAAATGTACCCCAAGTGAACATCACACTCTCTCTAACATACATTTTTGGGTATGGACAAGAAGATTAGAGAATGGATAAGGAATGCGTGGTGAGGAGAGTCATGATATACAAATGGGGTATATTTTTAGTGTACTCCTAGCTTAAGTTGCACCGAGATGCGGACACGGTATATTCGGAGACAGATCGGAAGCATGAAATGCCATTTTTTATAATTTATAAAGGATTTGGATTTGGGGATATTTTGGAGACGGGAAGCGGCACCTATTTGAAGAATCTCTGCAACATATCCCCTAGCATTACTCTTTTCCCATTTCATTTATTTCTTATAAAAATACGAAGCACTTTTTTATTTCAAGATTTTTTTCTTAATTTTCAAATCCAATCTCTTACTTTCTTAACTTTTTTACTATTCTCAGAAAAAGAATCTTAATTTTCTTATCTTACAAAGTATTAAAATGTGTTCATTGTATTTCTTTAACAAAATGAAACCGATCAAAATTGGAACCTACTCTACAATTTTCGGAACTAAGCTATTCAAAATTAACTCATCCAGAGACCAAGAACCTGCAATTTTAGAATCGAAATTGAGACATGGTCCAAATCGACCATGTCCATCCCTATATGTAAGGAGTCATTTGATATTTGTAGGAGATATGGATTTTGATTTTTTTTGATATAAAACCCTTTTGTAAGTGTTTGGTAAAGACTATGTGAGATTTTAATCTGTCGATATCATGACTATCTTAAATGAGTTATTTTGATATTCTTCAAAGTTATGAGATATAAATCCAGGGCTGCAATAATCCACTCCTGCCGACCACCAACTATCTTTGTCCTCCTACAATTGCTGACTCCTTCCTGCAATCGACCAGACGACCACCCAACGTTGTTGGTCATTTACCGCCGACCATTCATAGTGGCCTGCCAACTGACACTGACCACTCATCGTTGCCGGCCACCCATAGCTACCTGTCACCGATAATCGACCATTTCCATCGCAAGTCGTCCACTTATATTAAATAACAACCATTATTTAAATCTCTCCAACCATTTTCATTTTAAACATTACTAGTAGAACTAATATCATAGATACTCCTAAAGTCATTGCGTCCTAAATAAGGAATATGTACCTAGGCCAAAAGATGTCCTCTTTCAAGGGCTGATAAACGCAGTCCGAACAAGACGGCTCAAAATTGAAGGCTTGGGCGCTTGTTTTCAATTGGGACGAAGGCAACGTCAAAAACTCTCCCAATCTCCCCTCCATTCCGTCCCTTCGCTCAAATGCGATCCAAGGACAGGATCTCTTACTTCTACGATGGTGAATTCTCTTCCTTTTCTATATTCGCGCCTTCAATTTCTGGACCCTTTTTGTTTCTGACTTCCAGTACTGGAAACCCTTGTTCAAAGGAACAGGCTTTTGTAGCATTACTGTCTACTTGTCCGCGTTTGTTCTAACTGTGGATTCGGTAAGCTGCAGGGGATGTTGGGAATGTCTACTTTGGGCCTAACCATCCGATGAAGCCACACAGGCTTTGTATGACTCATCATCTGGTTCTAGCTTACGGTCTTCACAATAAGATGGAAATTTATGTTCGTATCTTATTTTCTCTGTTTGCAAATTTTATTTTGATGTATCTTACGCAATAATGTTGGTTAAACTAGCTATATTTTGGTCCATTTGTTCATTGTATAATATTTATTGTAATGCTTGGCTGGAATAGAGGCCTCACAAGGCGTATCCGATGGAGCTGGCTCAGTTTCATACACCTGAATACATTGAGTTTCTGCACAGGATAAAGCCGGACACCCAGAACTTATTCGAGACCGAACTGAAAAGATGTAATTTTTCTTGCTTGCCGTCACTTTTTTATTGTTGTTTGCTCCTAAACATATGGTAGTGCTTTCTGCATTTGGGTTGAACACACTTTCCCAATAGCTAGCTCAAGATCTTCTCACTTAAGTGTGTACATGTTGTGCATGAGAGAGTGAGAGAGGTGTAGGCGAGGGTGTCTTAGGGTCAGTATGGATGGAAGATGGGTTTGGACTATGGTAGGCTTTGGGGGAAAATATTTGGAGTGCTTACTCTTGATATATACAATGTTTCTAAAAAAGAATTAAACAATATTAAGGTGTCATATAATCACCCTTATATAGTCTCAAACCTCTTCCCTCCACGAGTCTCCAAAAGTGACCATGGAAATTGCCCTTACTGTCTTGATTTGCCAAGCAGAGATGTATTGGTCATTAGTTGTGCAACAACAATCAGTTTTCCTACAATTCTAGTTAGATATCTACTATAGTGTTTGCACTTCCAGTGACATTATGTGTTCTAAATAAATGTTTTCTTTTGTACCAGATAATCTAGGAGAGGATTGTCCTGTATTTGATAACCTGTTTGAGTTTTGTCAAATTTATGCGGGTGGAACAATAGGTAAGTTCATCCCTAAATTGTTTATTCCAGACCAAGCCCCTGCGCTGTTGCTGAATCATGATCAGTACTAATTGGCAGATGCGGCACGCAGATTAAACAATCAGCTATGTGATATAGCTATAAATTGGTCGGGTGGTTTGCACCATGCCAAGAAGTGCGAGGCTTCAGGATTTTGTTATATTAATGATCTAGTCCTGGGAATTTTGGAGCTTCTCAAGTATCACTCCCGAGTTTTGTATATTGATATTGATGTACATCACGGAGATGGTGTAGAAGAGGCTTTTTATTTTACAGATAGGTAGCTTAACTCTCTTCTCTTATCTCTTAGTTTTTTCTAATAGACTGGTATGCATTTGTAGTTTTAGACAGTCACTAACTGTTTTAGTTGTTAACTTGTTATGTCAAATTCAAAATGGTTATAAAGAAAGTGAATAGAGACCTCCAGCCCAAGCACAACCAAAGTAAACCAACAGAGTAGACACAAAAGCACGGACAAAGTAGTATCAAAGATCAAAGAGCAAAGAAAGCGCATAGAAACAAGAAGCACACAAACCGATACCAACAACTAGACCCCAAGCATAGAAAGCACACAAAAGAAAGAGCAAAAATGCACCCACAAAAAACTACCACTAAGGCCCAAAAGTCTATCCAACTACTTTAGTCTTAGATCCCAAGATGTAAGGTCATCCCTCAGTAAGTTCCATAAGCCTTAAGTCCTATGTCTGTCTAATCACCTCATGCCAACTCTTCCTAGGTCTGCCTCTACCGCTACTCTTGCTTACTACCATAATTTATCCATTTCTGGTATTGGTCCAATTTCTTTTTCTGGGTGGGTAGTCCGTAGTTGAAAATTCCACGGTGGCGGGGGACCAGTTACTTTGAACTTCTTTCTCACTAGAGAAGTTACCTTACACTGGTGTGGTCCATGTGATCATCATCTATGCCATTACATTGCCATCTAATGCTTTTGATATCTTATTTGTGATTGTTAGATGCCAATAAAAACGTTTTGCTCTTGGGTTCTTCTAGTAAGATCAGAAGAAAAACACAGCACATTGGTAAATCATGTGGATGCAACTTATATAAGAATTTTAATATTTTGCTCCGCAAAAATGAGTGATGTGATCTCTTAGATGGATGAAGAAAAAACACTCTGTACCCGGTATATGCAAGATACTTCATTTGATTCATTTCTTAAATTAAATTTCAATGTTACAGGGTAATGACTGTCAGTTTCCACAAGTATGGAGATAAGTTTTTTCCTGGAACAGGTGATATGAAGGTACGGTTCCTGCTGAATTTTTCTGATTTCTTATTTGTGAATTTTCATTTTTATCTATTCCACAAAAATATTGATTTATATGAATACGTAATGATGCTCCATCCACTTAACAATTTGCATGGATATTTTTTTGGAACTGAAAGCACTTCATTTCAAACACAGACCCCAAGGAAAGTATTACAATAACAAATTACAAAAACAAACATTAGAAAACCAGACACAGCTATACTGTATCACTATTTTGTTAAGCTTATAATGCATGTAGTATTTAGTTTTGCTCCTGAATAGTTGCAGCATTTTTCAACTTTCCATATCCTTTTTTGATGAATCTTGTTGTTCCTTGCTTGCCATAAAGTATAACAAACAACATCCCACACTGCTATCAACAGTTTCCTGGGTTGTTTATTAACAAAGTTCAACATGTACCTGTAGAAATCATGCATACTTGCATACTACCTGAATCATCCTGTTCCCAAATACCAAAGACCAACTTATTAAAATTTGGATCCAAAAGCCACATATCACAAAACTTGAAGCTCTTATTAGTCTTTATCCTCTCCTGGTTAGGGACCAGTAAAGCAGTATGATCTGACAGACTTTCCTCGATTATAATAGTGTTAGTTCCATATTTACTAATCCATTCCATATTAGATAGAACTCTTTCCAATTTTGAATATATTCTATTCCCTGAGCTTTGTAGCTTATACAGAACAACAAAATCTCTGGTCTCCTTTTTAGTTACCTGATTCCCACCAATCCTGTCTTCCAGTTTAAGAACTGCATTAATGTCTCCCATCACACACCATGCTTCGCACATGTTTTCATAAAAGGGTTCAAGCTTGGACCACATACTTTTCCTAGAACTAACATCATAATGCCCATACACATTAAGTGATGTATCTGTTGTCCTTTTCACCAATTCTTCTAACTTTGCAATGTACTACTTGGTCAGAAAAATCAACATTCTGGTTATCTAACTTGTTTTTATTCCACACTAGCCAAATCCTACCCAAATAATGGGGGTTATTTTTAATGAAGGAGCCCCAGCGCTTGAACAATTAATTCTCTGCTTCCTTTAAATTATTAGCTCTGATCTTAGTTTATTAATTAGGTCCTTCACCTCTTCTTGCTTAGTGTCCATTCAGTCCTCTCACATTCTAGCTACCAATCATAAAAGGAAAGGGAAGTGCCCATTGTATGGGACTTCATCTAACATCTTATTCAATATGACTCCATCACATTGTTTCCCATCAAAATCTTTATATATAACAATCCTTCTTGCTACCTTCTTTCCACTCACTACAATAAAACCTTCCTCATCCACCATTTCTCTCTGCTTCTCTTCCTCTCCTTTATTTTCTAACTCTGTGTAAGTTCTTATTTCTTTATCCGCTGTCTCTTCCTTTTGCTCTTGTATCACCTTAGGTTTACAAACCAGTTTTCTATTTTGATCCCCCTTTTTCTGAATGACCAGTTCTATGACAATGTGTACGTAGAACAGGATACCACTCATATTGGAATTGCTGGGTGATTTGGATGTCATGTTCATTTGTGAAGTATACATGCTCAGGGAATTCCTGTTTCATAGACACCTCTACCAGCAATCTAGCATAACTAGACCTGATCATGGGGCGGGGTATCTGATCCGGCCCATAGAATTTTATACTTTCGTGTCATGTCCATAGTTGTAAATTCTCTTTCTATAAACGAGTAAGATTTTATTTTATTGCATTTTCTTCTCCATTGAAATTCTTATGTTTCTACCCCTAAACCCCTCAAAAATTTTAGGAGTCCTATTGTGATTGGTGTGTTGGATTTTGTTTTCAAGGATTCTTGCCTCTTTTCTGTTATGCCAATAGTCCATTTGCAGTCAGAAAAAAATATAAAAATTAAGTATGCTAGCTTGCTCATTATGGAGCATGCTGATGAATTGGAGCACCAGGATGCAACCACCTCATTAGATGACTATATATTGATGTTTCAGTTCAACAGCATGCTCCATAGTGAGCACAAATGCATGCTCCATATACTTGCTTGAAAAAGTTCAAGTTGCAGTTGTTGTGTTTGAGAAGCCGCATAGTCCCTAGGCATTGATGCTGATGCATAGCCTTCTTTTGTGTCTGTTATTTTTTCATTATTAGAGAAAAACTTATCTTGAATTATTATTCCTCGTTTGGTATAAATTTGCAGATTGAGCTCACTGCCTTAACCTTACTATAAATGACAATTTTGCGTTATTATTTTAGTTTTACTTTCCATGCAAAATGGTGATGTCCATCTTTTTTGGAAATGGATATACAAAATGTTTTAAAAGATGTATTAAGATGATAGTGTAATTTGAAGGATGTAGGAGAAAGAGATGGAAAATTTTATGCCATAAATGTGCCATTCAAGGACGGGATTGATGATTCCAGTTTCACTCGTCTCTTTAGAACAGTAAGACTTTGTCTCGAACCGTGAACATCTACATTTTTATTTTTGCAGTTGTGCCTTCCTAAAATCCTGGCTTGGGGCCGGTTGGCATTTGTAGGTTATTTCAAAGGTGGTTGAAACATATATTCCTGGAGCAATTGTTCTCCAATGTGGAGCAGACTCATTAGCTGGTGATCGTTTGGGCTGCTTTAACCTCTCCATTGATGGTGCTACACTTGTAATTTTGAAATTTCATCCATTGTTCTATACTCTATTGGCAACTTTTATATGGGTGTCTGATAATTTGATTCTTCTTGTAGGGCATGCTGAATGTGTTAGGTTTGTGAAGAAATTTAACATACCCTTGCTGGTATTTTTTTTTGCGAACAAACTGTGCTTAATATGGAACGATACGATATGATTAACAATGAGGGGTACCCTTTTCACAGGTGACTGGAGGAGGGGGGTATACCAAAGAAAATGTCGCTAGATGTTGGACTTATGAAACAGGGGTTCTTCTAGACACAGAGCTTCCTAATGGTAATTACTGCACCCTCCCCCCCCCCCTCTATAAATGTTTTGGTCACGAGGCAGGTGTACAAGGTGAATGCATTAATGTTTCACTTTTTTTTAAAATTTCCCAACAGATATACCTGATAATGACTACATCAAATATTTTGGCCCTGATTATTCATTGAAGATTCCCGGGGGGCACATTGTATGTTGAATTTTCATATTCTTATTTTACAGTCTATATTAGGAATGAAAAATCACTTCTATTGCAAATTTATATGAACTCTTTTGGAGCAGGAGAACATGAACAGCAAATCATATCTTGGCACCATAAAAACACACGTATTGGAAAGTCTTCGTTGCATCCAGCATGCTCCAAGTGTGCAGCTGCAGGAGGTAATTAGTTTTGTCTTTTGTCTCTAAATTACTTGCTATAAATAATACTCCATATAACAATATGTTATGGTTATTTTAATCCCATGCCCTCTTTCACCAAAGGCACTACCTAGCATCAAAGAATGTGTGTTGTGGCGCTGCGGATAATCTTTGATGACCACCAAAACTTGGGTTGACTTTTTTCATTCTTCCATTTTTTTTGTAGGTACCACCTGACTTTTACATTCCAGATTTTGATGAAGATGAGCGAAATCCTGATGAGCGCTTGGATCGTAAGTGAAAACTGGAAAAACTACACTTTTAACTCCCCACCCCCACCCACCCCCTACCACACAAATTTCATTCATCACGGTTGTGATCTTGCATAAAACTGTCACTTTTTTATGCATGAATTTAATAATTGATGATTTAATCAATGAAAACACACAAATAAACAAAAGTTGTGAGTTGACCAAAAAAGACTAAATTATGAGTAAAACATGGAGAAAGTATCAAAATAGGAGCTCCATGTTTTTTATCCCTAAAATAAGAGTACAATACCAATATATAATACCAAAAGATACAGGGGGATGCCACTATACATTGCCACAATGTCACTTTGCAAACTCCTATTTTGGATACAAAACGTAGAACTCCTATTTTGAGGATAAATGCTACTATGTTTTACTCTTATTTGGGGCGATTTTTCTAGTAACCGAGACAATATTTCTGGTGGGAGTGGGTTGAGATGAAGGTGTTAATGATGATTGGAAAGACTTTATCATTGCCTATAAACTTATGTTACTTTCATCCCATACTTACTCAGAGCATACACAAGACAAGCAAATCCAGCGAGACGATGAATATTATGAAGGTGACAATGACAATGATCAATTCATGGATGATGCATGAGCTCCCCCAACATCCTCTTTGGTTTTAGCTTCTGGGGGTAGGGATTTATTCTTAGTTTGAGATATGACTAGGTTATATCTTGTATGTATATATATATGCTATCGTTTTGGTTTGGATAAGAGGAAAACAGAAACACAATTCCAATGTTGTCTTTATGGCTTATTCTGGCATAATACTGAGTGTGGATGGTTTTGGTGATAGTTTGTATAGGGCAATGTTGTGTTTTCGGGGCTTTTCTCCTAGAGGACAAAGACGAATGTCCAAACATGTGAGAAAAAACTGCTAGAGTATACTCTTCACTATCCAAAAATTATGAAATTTTTTGTTTGTTTATATGTTTTCATTGTTTAGTTGATAAAATAAAATATTATTATCTGTGTTTGCCTGGTGTACAAATGGGGTGTCTCATTTTAGTGTACCCTAGTATGCCCCTTATTTAAAACTAGCGGAGTCAAGTACCTCTGTCCATAATTGTTAAAAGAAAAATAGACAAATACACTGAGACGGAGGTAGTAAATGAGTCTCATCCATATGAATCTAATATGATGACTAGGCAGCGCAAAAGTAATAACATAAATTGAAACATTTCTAGGAGTAATGATGTAAATTAATGATCTCAAGAGTACTATAGAGTATTCGTGTGAATTTTCCATTTTAATTATTCAAATATAGTACTTTACATTTAAAACCAAGTAATATTATTGTAAGGAAGAGAAGATGTAGTAGCCGATGACCTATTCTCACTAGGGGTGTTCATCGGTCTAAATTAGACCAGACCGAAGACCGAACTCATTTATAAGTAAGACCGAAATTAAATATTCTAAAAAAGATTCCTCATTAATTTAAAGTGTATAACGATTGAGAGTATTATCGCTCTAGACTAAATAGTAATTGAGAATGGATCGTATCAGATCGAAACTCAAAATCTTAAATAATCTGGACCTAAGATTGACCCTACGATCCCGGTTCAATTTGGATCTATGGATCTAATTAGATCAATTTTTGCAGAAAAATGCTAGGGGTACACCAAATGTGTACCCCACCCCTCCTTGTCCACAAAAAAAGGTAAGAAATTCAAAAAAAATGAATAAATAAAAATAAAATAAAAATAGATAGTGGAGAAGGGGGTGGTGTACATTTGGAGTGGTTGCTCAATTTTGGCGATCCTGACTTAAACTGAGTTAAACATGATGACGCAGTGTGAGCCTTGTTGGAAACATTTTTTTTACCCCGCATTTGCAAACTCATTGACCTACCCACGCCTACAGCCCACATTCCATACTTATCTGCAGGGGAGGGTAAGCAAACATCTTTTTCTTTTCTTTTTGTTTATTTTTTCTCATCAAATTTCTTCAAAAAGGTTCCAAATTAGCTTCAACTTTGGTTTTCAAGATTTCTCCTCACCATCATGATGATAATAATAAGCTCTCTTGCTTGTGTTAGCAATTGCTCCGTATAGTCCGTCTGTCGATGTGGTCGAGAGATTTGCTAATGTTCAAACTCACTTGCATCCCTTTCAGCATAAAAAAGCTCAAAGATTTGGTCTTTCTGCGTATTTAGTACTCAATTTAGTGCCCATCTATTTAATTGTACAGTTTTAGTATATCTTTTTTTGTTTTTTTTGTTTATGCCTACTGTGACTTCCCTCCAAATTGGGCATTTTTCTTTTGAGGGAATAAATCCGGTTCTGTAAAGTTTATTAAAGGGTTGTTGTAATTCAAATAGAGCTAAATGGGTTGCCATTTTCAGATCTTAATTCTTTTTGCTGGTTCTAAACAGTTTTTAGTTTAAGTTTTCTTTTTTGAAGTTATGCTGACTCTGAGTTTGGCTTCCCTCCTGCAAAGTTGGTATTTTTTTAGGGAATAAATCTTTTTGCTGGTACTGTAATGTGGACAATTGCAAGTAGGCTAATAGTTAGATCAAGGGGTTGTTGTGATTTGAGTAGAGCTAAACGAGTTCCCATTTTCAGATCCATAGCATCAATGGGTCTGCAAGTCTTCTCAGGGGAGATGTCTTGCAGTTTGTTCCATAGATGTTCATCCACTGTGATTTCAAGGTCGTATCTTTTATTCAAAGGAAAGAATCCCAGATATAGATGCTCTCTGTATTCAAGAACACTTGCGAATTCCTCCACACGGGCAATCTTCGGTTTCAATGGCTTGCGTACATCAGAGAAACCAAAATCATTACAATGCAATTGCCTGCCAGCGGAAAGGGGCATTGAAAGAACTTTTGAGGATGAGAAAGGAAGATCCTTGCATACTTCTACTGCTCAGCAATTGAAGAATGGTAATGGAGGTGTACCTTCAAGTAAAGGGTTGACAAATTCTCTAGAGGATGAGGCATGGAAATTGCTGCAGGAATCCATGGTGTTTTATTGTGGTAATCCCGTAGGTACGATTGCTGCTAATGATCCGAATGATTCGAGCATTCTCAACTACGATCAAGTGTTTATTCGCGACTTTATTCCGTCTGGGATTGCTTTTCTGTTGAAGGGAGAGTTTGATATTGTGCGCAACTTCCTCCTTCATACTCTTCAGTTACAGGTGAGACTCTGCAATGGCTTATTCTTTTCGTTGACGATGCATCAATATCATCTCATTGTTGGCTTCAAAATTTATGCTTTAAGAGTCTTTGGTGCTCACACACTATATCACATTATTTTCTTCCCATTTTAGTACAGTGAAAAAAAAGGCCCCAAGTTCATTTCATTTCTGTGCAATCTATTGTTAATGTTATTGCCCACTGTTCCATCCAAACAGAGTTGGGAGAAAACAATGGATTGTTACAGTCCAGGACAGGGGCTGATGCCTGCAAGCTTTAAAGTGCGTACTGTTCCACTTGACAATGACGAGAATGCAACCGAAGATGTGTTGGATCCTGACTTTGGTGAAGCGGCAATTGGTCGGGTTGCACCTGTTGATTCTGGTATGTTTTCACTGCAAGAAGAATATATAATAGTAATAAGGCATATTTGTCTGAAATTATGGATGCCTTAGGCACTCACTCACACATGATGACCTTACTACTGCTGCTGTTGTCTCAGGGTTATGGTGGATTATATTGTTGCGTGCATATGGGAAATGTTCAGGAGACCTTTCTCTTGTGGAGAGGGTCGATGTTCAAACTGGAATGAAGATGATATTGAAGCTATGCCTTGCTGATGGTTTTGATATGTTCCCAACTTTATTGGTCACCGATGGCTCTTGCATGATTGATCGCCGCATGGGCATTCATGGCCACCCTCTTGAAATTCAGGTTCTTTTTTCCATTTGTTTTTCCCTTTATATTTTCGCCTTTAGAACATTCCAACCTATTGAAATTCAAGTTAATTTGTGTTCTCAATATCTTGTTAAGAGTCAAGATGTGATTTTTACATCACATTTTTATCCTTAAACCAATAGAAATTTATTGGCAGGCACTGTTCTATTCAGCCCTACTTTGTGCAAGGGAAATGCTGGCTCCTGAAGAAGCTTCGGTTGACCTTCTAACAGCTCTTAACAACCGTCTCCTAGCATTGTCATTTCACATCCGCGAATATTACTGGATTGATGTGAAAAAACTTAATGAAATCTACCGTTACAAAACAGAGGAGTACTCTTACGAAGCAATCAACAAGTTCAACATATACCCAGACCAGATTCCTCACTGGCTGGTTGAATGGATGCCGAGTAAAGGTGGGTATTTGATTGGGAACCTGCAGCCAGCTCATATGGACTTCCGTTTTTTCTCTCTTGGGAATCTATGGTCCATTGTGAGCAGCCTTGCCACAACAGATCAGTCCCATGCTATATTGGATCTTATTGAAGCCAAATGGGATGATTTAGTGGCTAATATGCCCCTCAAGATATGCTATCCTGCTCTTGAAGGTCAAGAGTGGCGTATTATAACTGGCGGCGATCCAAAGAACACGTAATGTCTCTCCCTACATCATTCTTATTCTAATGGCTCTATGTTGGACTATGTAGTTTGTAATTATGTGTTTTTTAATGTTTACTTTTGGCTCTTCGTGCAGGCCATGGTCATACCACAATGCCGGTTCTTGGCCAACTTTACTTTGGCAGGTTAGAATCTCATCTCTAAGATTCGGGAACCAGAAACTTTCCACTTTTGGTCTCAATCCTATTAGGTTATTCCATTTTTGGTACCTGACTTCCATTTTCGATTCACACCTATGAATTCCTTGCCATTTTTTTCCTTGTGACTTGTCCCGCAAAAAAACAACCACAAATTGTACGAAAATTGACTGGATAGGTGGTCAGAATGACCAAAAGTGACTGTAAATTTTACATGCACTAATGCTATTGTTTGGTGCCTTGCCATTATAATTTTTTTATTACATCAAAAGTTAAAATGAATGTAGACATGCATCATGTCTACATTCATTTGACTTTTGATGTATCATAAAAGTCACAATAGCCAGTCAATCAAATGTGAATGGTTTAATTTGTTGAGCAAGAATGGCAGCAAGATAAAGGTTTCAGCAACCAAGTTTTGGCATTGCGTTTCTGAAAGTCTTTTTTGGTTCATCCTTTTTTCTTCCAGCTGACAGTGGCATGCATTAAAATGAAGAGGCCAGAGATTGCTGAGAACGCGATTAAGATCGCGGAGAAGCGCATTTGCAGAGACAAGTGGCCCGAATATTATGACACCAAACGAGGTTCGTTCATCGGGAAACAAGCACGTCTCTTCCAAACATGGTCTATTGCCGGATATCTGGTGGCAAAGCTCCTCATTGCCAATCCAAACGCTGCAAAGATGTTGATTACCATAGAGGACACCGAGCTTCTTAGTGCTTTTTCAAGCATTCTCAGTTCTAATCCGAGGAGAAAAAGGTCCCGGAAAGCAGCCCAGAAACAGAGTTACATAGTATGATTAAATGGTCATAGCATGAGTTCAAGCAAGCAAGCCACATGGTTTTTTTCCCCCTTCTGTTTGGTTCCTTCACTTTATCATGTTAGTGATGGAATACATTATTAATGATGAAATTTCTTGGAATATATTGAAAGGTAACTCATCAATACCCCTTTTGTATAGGAAAAGTGAACATATCTTTCATTTAAAAAAACATCATATCAATGTACACCTTTTTTTTGCTGTACAACATCACAACATACTGTTTGCTAAAACATGTCAAACACAATGCCCTCTTCACCACTTGTGCCTTCTTTCTCACCCTGCTTCTTCTGAGAGTTGGTTGGGTCCGGTATTTCAGGTGGGGTTTGACACCGAATCAAAGCCCAGTTCAGACCCTCGAAGAACGAGTGACCCTTGATCTCAGTTGCGCCTTTAGAACATCCCAGCCTCTTCTGGGGCTCTTTCTCTAACAACCGTCCCATCAAATCTCTGGCATTAGGGCTTACCATTGGATTCTCAGGGAATTTGAGACCTTGTGACACCACATTGTCCAAAGTGTCCTGGTTTGTACTACCCTTGAAAGGAGTCCTCCCGTAGAGAAGCTCGTGCATGAACACTCCAAAAGCCCACCAATCCACAGCACTTCCATGTCCTTCTCCTTTGATGATCTCGGGAGCCAGATACTCGTGTGTTCCAACAAAGGAGTTTGAACGGACAGCAGTGGGCTCCACCACAAGCTGTGGCAGTAGGGACACTTGCCCGGCTTCTGAGCCAGTGGTGGCTTTTGACTTGGGGGTGAAGCAAGATACTTGCCAGGGTGGATTGAGGCAGAAAGGTTGCTGTATGCAGCTTGATTCTGAACATGGGCTGGACGTCTTTTTTGGGGACCCGAGAACACGAGATGATGATTTGAGCAGTTTGGGGTCATTCACCCCACATCTAAGGGACAAATCAAAATCTGTAAGCATTATATGGCCATCTTCTCGAACCAATATATTTTCTGGTTTCAGATCTCGATACACAACCCCAAGCATGTGAAGGTACTCTAGAGCGAGAAGAACTTCAGCAGCATAGAATCTGAAAATGGAACAACAAAAGGATTCCAATAAGCTGATTACTCAACCTGCTTAAACACTTAAAGAATAATATGCTTGCTAGTAGAGCATCATATGAATATCATCAAGTAATCGTTCAAAACTTCATCTCTTGAAGTTGTATCTAAGAACTTAGGTCATAATGCCCATGAGTCAAACCAGGACTAGAAGGTACCCCATAAAATCCAACTAATTATGTACTTGAACCCGCGAGATCACAACCATATATCCCTTCTCAATTTTCCTTATGTGAGACACTCTTCAACATACTACAAGTCTTACTATAAATTCAGAATTGCTATGGGATTTACTAAAAAAAGGATTTGAAACTTGGAAGTCAAAAACAAAAACAGTGAATATGTGTACCTAACTGCTGGTTCGGAGAAAGTATTGTTTGGTTGTTTTTGACGGAGAACATGCAGATCACCGCCTGGACAGTATTCCATCACTAGACAGGAGAATTTATCTGTGGTGAAATGGGCATAGAGTGTGGGGAGAAAGGGATGATCTAGCATTTCCAATATTTCCCTTTCCGTTTGAGCTCTTGATATCTTCCTCTTGCTCGCCAAAAACTCATTATCCATAATCTTCATGACAAACAAGAAGCTCGTATAGATTAGTTCTGACAGGTAAACACTTCCAATATCACCACCACCAATCTTTCTGAGGAATTTAAAATGCCTCAACTCCAAACTTCCATGCCTCTTCTCAACACAACGAATGGCTTCCCATCTTAAATCCTTTGACATGTGAGGCCTATATCCACTCCGATTATATCCACCTAGATAAGAGCTTTCCTCACTACAGCTAGCAGTTCTGCTATAACCCCCAATACTACTCTTTGAGTTTGACCCTTTATCAGGTATGGTAATGGCATTTCTTGTTTTAGCAATACTACAGCTCAACCAGGGGCCTGCCTTAGAAACCGAAGTGTTTGGAAGTTTAGATGTCTCACACTGTTGAGACACCAATTTTGGGGGTTCACAGCCTCCCGGGGGCGAAAGAGGAACAATGCCAACTCTTGACAACTGTTTTTTCATAGCAGCTATCTCTGACGCATGAGAAATGCATAATCCTCTAAAAGCTTGCTTCAAACTCACGGGTTCGGAAATTCCAATTCCCGATGGTTGAGGAGAACCACAAGGTCCCATTGGTCTTTTCATTGCACTCCTTTGAAATCCATCCTTTTGTGAACTCTTTATTTCTATTGCCTCAAAAAGTTTATCAATGTCTTGCTTGATAAAATACTTCTGTGCTATCTTCATCGCGTTCCGTTTTCGCACATTTTCGTCAATTTCAGATACTGAATCTGAGTCTTCCACTGCCTCTGTAATTTCACTAGTACCAGAGAAGGTGGTCATTGCTCTTAGATGCACATAAGTGGAATTAGATGTCGCCCTTATTAAGTTCTTCACCCCATCTGAGCCAATTTGTTGTGGGAAGGAAGAATCTCGGACGAAATCAAGAGAGAGCCCACAAAACCATCATATTAAATCACGATATTCAGGAGCCTTTTGAGCTTTGATTCAGACTATTTTGCAAAACATAATTCTGCAAGAAATTCAAGGCACAACTTAGATTATTATGGGTTTGTTCTTTTGAACTTATTTTCAAGTCCAGCTCTTATCAGTTGGCAGCTAAACCTAACAATTTTCAGTTCATTTAGTAAGTTGTCCTTCGAGAAGAACAGATACATGGATGAGGTATTATGTAATCAATCAAGAAATCAGAACCCAGAAAGAAAATTATAGAAAAATGAATAACCAAACAAAAAATTGAATTCAATCTTTTAACCCGGTTCAACCCAAATGCCTTAACATAACCAAATCACCCATAACTCATCCTAAATTCTGGCAAGGTAAATAGCCACGGTAGACGCGATTGAATTAAACTCTTTAATTTCAAAACCACACGCATGTAAAGAGCAGGGGAAAGGTGAGAGGGATGAGCAATTACCAGAAGGAGAAGAAAGAGTGCAGGAAAACAAGGAAAATTAGGGTTCCTGACTGGGAAATTCTATCCGGGAAAGAGGAGAAAAGGGGGAGTGGTGGTTTCATTTAAGCACAGAGAGAGCACGGGAGTAAGTGTGATTTGGAGTTACTGTGGATTTAAAATTGGGAGTGAAAATAAATGAAGTAAGAGAAGAAGGAAGAAAGAAAAGACGGAGGCGTTGAGGATCACGAGAAGTTACACTGCTGCAGCAGCAGCTGCACTGTTCTCCTCCTCGCCAGTCGGCCACTCGGCCTGCGTGCTTCTAAATTTGGCGGAAAGAGATATCAATAAAAGAAAACGGAGTTTCCAGAAATTTAAAGACAAAAGACTACCTCCCCGGCTCCACCATAGAGAAATTTATACACCTTTTCTAAAAGTATTATCCATCATAGAAATGCTAGGGGTACATCATTTGAGATACCTCATTTGTACACTATCAATCTTAACTTTTTATTTCTTTTTTTATTTTAAATTCTTTTTCCTCTCTTACTTTTGTGTGGTGGAGATAGTGGGATACAAATGGGGTACCCCAAATGGTGTACCCCTAACTTTTTTCTATCCATCATTCCATAGTAGGTTAAGAGAATTGGAAATGAGTGTAACGCCGGGGGCATCAATCAGCTTTTAACGCCGGTTGGGCGTTAAACACCGCCCCCATGGCGGCGTGACATGGCGTCACTTCCCTTGCGTCAAACCTTTGACGCTGCGTTGTTTCTTTCCGTTGGCGCAACCCCCCCCCCCCCCCAATGGCTAAAATAGCCGTTAAAACAAAAAAAAAAATCTTCCTATAAATTCAAACCATCTTACTCTATCTCACACATCTCTTTATCTCTCTATAATTCTTTCAAATGTTATCCTATTTATCTTAATTATTTCTACAAAATATTTTAAAAATGAGATCATCTTCATTTGATGATGAAAAAAGTGCTCTCATTTTTTGCTGTTTCGCCACGACTTGTTATCAATGGTGGAAACAAGGTGAACAAGAAGTAGAATCCTCCCGACGCTCGACCCGACGTCAACGTTTAAACCGAGATCGAGCGGCTGCGCACGCTTCACTTCTCAATGACTAATTCAATACTCCATGTGTTTATACACCGGAGGATTTTAGTAATCGTTTTCGGATGAGTCGTCTTCTCTTTTTACGCATACTCACCAATATTGAACGCGAGGTGCCTTGGTTCACCCAACGTTTTGATGCGAGAGGCCGTCGCGGGTTTAACAGTGTTCAGAAGTGCACTACTATGCTTCGTCAAATGGCGTACGGGACGATATCTGATATATTCGACTAATACTTGAAGATGTCAGCTCGTAGCATTAGGTCGTGTGTTTATAAATTTTTTAAAATTATTATTCGAATTTATCATAAAAGATATTTACGTAAGCCTACAGCAAGCGACATTGAACAGTTACACGCAAGGCATGTCGCTTAACACAGCTTTGTCGGCATGCTTGAGAGCATTGATTGACGCATTAGGAATGGAAAAATTGTTCCACTACGTGGCATGGTCAGTTCTCCC
The DNA here is from genome assembly GCA_900332095.2 of Cuscuta campestris. NCBI lineage: Eukaryota > Viridiplantae > Streptophyta > Magnoliopsida > Solanales > Convolvulaceae > Cuscuta > Cuscuta campestris. The sequence continues at coordinate 1,634,959 of OOIL02005153.1, read as the reverse complement.
GGGGTGATCATCCAAAGCCTACTACCATGCTCGAAAGTGTGGCTTCAAATGACTTGTGGTTTTGGCACGCTTTTTTTGGTGTCGCGGGCTCAAACAACGACATCACATTCTCGACCAATCGCTCATTTTTTATGATTAGATTAATGAGACCGCACCCGACTCGTTTTTTATGGATGTAATTTTTTTATTTAATGAATGTAATTTTTTTAATGAACTATTCTCGTTTCTATTCTTTTAAATAATTAAATAATTAAACTTTATTACATTTAGAAGATGTATATTTAAAATGTCAAAAATGAAGGTTTGAAGCTCTAGCTTTAAGCCACATGGCCTCAAACTCATTTCCACTGAAATTGTGAGGTAAGTTAAAGCTGACGTGGCTGAGAGAAGGTTTAAGCCCCGGGGCTTCACAGGTATTTCTAGTGCTTTAATGGGTCTGTTTGGGAATAACGTTAAGGATTAGCGTTAGCGTTTTGGATAAAATTTAAACGATGCAGATTACTTTGAAAACGCTAATGTTAAACGATGCTTGTAGATAGCTTTTTCAAAACACTAGCGCTAATCTCTAACGCTATTTCCAAATAGTATCAATGACTTATTCCTCGTAAGGCCTTTTGGAGCAGGCAAATTCTATGGTGGACCTAAGGTCTACCATGGACCTATATATGATCAAAATAAGCATTTCCTTGTTACTTAATTAAACAAGTATTTGTTTTTTAATTAAAAAATAAAAAATGTTTTTATGTAAAAATGTCTAGAAAAAGGGTATGCACCCAAGGTGCACCAAAGAAGCAATCTTTAGTGTGCCATGGGAAAGGAGAACGGGAAGCCGACGAGGCAGCGGAAAGGGAAGGGGAACACTACACCCCCCCCCCCTCTCATGCTAGAACGGGAAGAGCGAGATCCTTTCCCCGTTTTTCTCGTTGGCCTTCAACATTCAAATTCTCTTCTTCTTTTTTGTTTTTTGTTTTTTTTTTTGAAATAGACATTTGACATTGAAAAATGTGCTTTATATAAGACTAAAAGGTAGAGCGTTTCCCTGAATTAGACCAAATATGTTTTATACCTTTTATGTCACATAATTTCATATGATCTGCCATATATGCTCTCATTAGTAACAAGTGTTAGATAATGACTGATTACACGAATTACTCTACGAATATGGTCATTAGTCACAAGTGTTAGATAATGATTGATTATTTCAATGACCATTCAAATTTTTTTAATAATGTCTTATTCTACTTGAATTATGTAATAGGTTATTTTTTCTCAAAGGCGGGGCATTTTAGAACTTTCCATTGAAAAACGTTAGAGTAGATATGACTGATCCTATTTAGAGAAAAGTGATATGTTTGAGTCCCATTTACGTAAACAATCTTTGAAATTTAAATAAAAGCACAATTTAAAACACAACACTTAACTCATTTTTTTCACACACTTCCCATTCATCTCTTTGAGTTCTAGTATTATTTTTTGGTGAACAGTTTTCATATTTTTAAGTTCTTATACGTACTATTATTGTATTTATTATTTCAATTTTAATGAAATGTTTAATTATTTCGAGAACTTTAAAGACAACCTCCATAGCTCCACCATAGAGAAATTCTATACACCTTTTCTAAAAGTATTATCCACCACTCCATAGTAGGTTATTGACTTATTTCTCGTAAGGCGTTTCGGTGTGCCACGAGGAAAGAGAACGAGAAGCCGACGGGAAAGTGGGAAGGGAAGGGGAACATCGCACCCCTGACCCCCCCCCCCATGCGGAAATGGGAAGAGCGGAATCCTTCCCCGTTTTTCTTATTGGCCTTCAACATTCAAATTCTCTTCTTCTTCTTTTTTTTCAAAACAACCATTTGAAATTTTAAAAAAAAAACAAAAACTTTCACTATTTAAATACAACACTCTACTCATTTTTTCACACATTTCCCGTTCATTTCTTTGAATTCTAGTATAATATTTGTTGAATAGTTTTCATATTTTTGAGTTCTTAGACACACTATTATTGTATTTTTTGTTTAAATTTTAATGAAATGTTCAATTATTACAAGTTTTATAAAGTAAATGTTTGAAGTAAATTTTTATTATTTTTATGTTTTTAGTTTAATTATTGAAATTAAAATAAATCTTAAAAAATAATATTAAAAATTGAAGGGGAAAAGGAGAAGGCATTTCCCTCCAAGGGGAAGGGAAAATTGAAGTTGACGTGGCACTGAGTTGGCAAAGGACAAAAGGGGAAAGGATGAGGGTACATCTCATTACCTAAATAATACGTACTTCTTCCATTCCAATTTAAGTAACATATTTATTATTCACATTATCAAATTTTAATAACTGTCTTTACTAATTTTTGTGATTCATTTAATAGAATAATATAATCACGTCACCTCTTGTTTTGTAGAAATTTTATTTTTGATTGAGTTTTTAATCATATAAATTTTGTTTTCTAATTACTTCAATTTTCATATAATTAAATAAATTTGAAAGTAACTCCCTTCAAACATAGTAAACAACAGACAATTTAAAATGAGATGGATGGAGTAAGTAGATACTACGTATTACATATTAATTTTTTACTTAAAAGCAATTAATTGATAAGTTAACTTATAAGCACAGGCAAGCACGACATTCACTGACTTATAAACTAGAAACAACTTATAAATAGATTTAACCAACTTATAAGTACATAAAAATACCACTGAACTTAAGATGGGTATACTCAATTTATTTTTAGGTTCAAACTAATTTATTTTAAAATTGATGTTAAAATGAAAAAAAGATTAATATATTTAAATATTATACTAGGTACGTCCTAGATTATTCATTCGTCGAATTTTATTTTTTCAAATTATGCTGGATAAGTTTTGATCATAAATTAAACAAAAAATTGTATTTCATATTATTACATAAATTATCTCATTTTTCTAGTAAGAGACTTGAAAAAATTATTTCATCAAACTAATATGTACTATAAATTAGCAGTTCATGTGACATTGCCCGTCAATGTCATGGGAATTTTTTATGTAACAGAGGCTGTACTTAATACACATCCTTCATATGCACATTTGAAAATTTAAAAATATTTAATTTCACATAATTATTTCTTTGCATATACTCTATATTGTAGACTGTAGAGCATTCATTTTATTAAATTAATGTATAAACACTTGTTTTTTGTATGTGGGTATAGAACATGTGCATTATAAAAATACCCCATAATATGCACATCTAAAATATATGCAATGCTTAGCAAAAGAAAATAGAGCGCATATTTATTTTGGTCAATAATATAAAGCATAATTTACTTTCAAAATTTTGAAATATTGAATATAATTCATTTCAAAATAACACAAATAATGAAAAATTTCAAAATTCACAAACGGAATTACAAATTAATATTTTTATTTTTAATGATTTACGTTGACTCTATAATGGTAACTAAAATATATCCCTAGAACAATTGTTTTTAATAAATTGTAACATTAAATCAATTTTTTATTTTATTAAAATAATAATAATATAATAATATAGAAAAATAGACTTAGATATTTTTTTATATCTTTATTGAAAGAAATTAAAAAGAATGGGAAGAAACTTAAGTTGAAAGAAACAGTAAAGAGTTCAAAAAATCTAAGAAAAAATTGGAGAATGTTAAAAAGTTAGAACTAAAAACAGATCCTAAGGCTGAGCTTGTTCTATTGGTAGAGATCCACTCTTTGGGCCTATGTCCTATTCAATGGATCGGATATTCGGATACTCCATACTCACTATATCTATCTATTGTTATGGGAAGGACTACTATGATTTGATGATGAGCAAGTTATTTCAGATACATTTTCCTTCTAATATTAGTTGTTTCCTTTTATACTTTTTCATTTCGTAATAATTTTCTCACTTCCTTTATTTGTCTTTCACACAAAAAAGCTCATTCCTTTTTAAATTACAACTATGCATAAATTACAATTATGCTCTTAAATAAATTAATTATTTAATATGCTTAATATAATATCTTATAATTATGGCATATATACCTCATATTGCTATAGTTATTATTATATGGAGTACAATACTACCTCATATTGTAAGCTAATGATTTCTTTAAATAGTGAAAATTTAACTTTAAAAAGGCTCATGTATAAAGTTATCGCTAGATAATTTTTTTAAAAGACCAAGGTTAAACGCTAAAGCTAATGTCAATGGGAAAAATAAATGATGCATAATGAGCACTAGGAATTTTATTTTATTACTTCTGTCCCAAAAAAAAATTAACTTTGAAAAAAAGTGAGACTTGTATAATTTTAATATTACTTTCCAATATTGTCATTATGTTATATGGAGTTGATACTATGTAATGTATAGAATAACTAGTATCACGCTCGTGCGTTGCACGGGTCGCAATTACGTTGCAAATTTACATTTATATCATTATAAAAGGAAAGAAATACAACACATAATGAAATATAATATTTTTTAGTATTGTAAAGCACGAATATCTATAAATTACAAATTTTTAAAAACCTCTTTATAAACTACATTAGTGGTACATTTCGTTGAGACATCCTCTGCGTTGCAAATAAGAATCTTCACGCCATTACGATTTGTTATCCTTGAAACCACAACATATAATTGTCTATGACTAAATAAGGGTTTCCATAACAATAATCCCACATGCCTTGACTCTTATTAATCGTCATTGCATAAGAAGTAACTACATGGAATTATCTTCTTTGAAACTTGAATGGTATTCTTGCATCGGATGGTGTTAGTGATAGTCTTGGAATAACAACTTCTTGACCCATGTGTCTTCCAGATAAAATCTTTCCTTTGATCGAGTGATTAGCCAACCAAGTTACTATCAAGCGAGTACCATTACACAAACCCATCGAATGATCAATGTTTCTTAGTAACATAATCGGGATGCCTACCTTCAAAATGAGCTCATGATTTGGTACTCTGGAAGCAGAAATCTTTTTGATTATATATATGCATGATTAAAATAATAAAATATTAACTTACTATTTTCTGAAGTCTTTAACTTTGTCTAAGTCTTCATTAAGCGCAACTTTACTCACATTATAAAAGGTAGAAACATAGACTTTTCCTGGATTTTAATTATCGCAATCATTAGGCATGAAAGAATTTTATAAAAAGAAATAGTGTTAAAAAAATATACAATAGTGATACCATTATATCGCCTAGGTTTGACCATCTGCAAACAAAGAATTGGTGGATTTGTCAATCCTTCATTGAGTCCCTCGATCACTTTATCAATATGATGAGCCCACAATGTACAATCTAGACGGATACCTCTGAACAAAGATTGAATAAAGTTTTTAATAGTTGAAAGCTGTAAAAAAAATAACATCAAATATGATACATTTATGTTTATGAATACCTATGGTCTTCCAATACAACCTCCATCATCCTCTCGGGAGCACATTTTACCATGCGTTCTTCTGGCATGGTACGACTAACAACTTTTCCAATGACATCTGAGATCAAAATAATAGTATATAATATTTATTTTATTTAATGTATAACCGACATATAAAATTTTTTTGATATAAACATTATATAATATACTCACCAATCAACAAAATGTCGTCCATCAAAGGCAGTAATTTGATATCATCGAATGGCATGAATTTGTATCGGAAATTTGGAAATAGGTCCGAAGATAATTTTTAAATTTTGGTTGCTCCAAAAAACACTATCATAAAAGGATGGGAGGTTGTCTTAGTGTTCTGGAAGTTGTGCTGAACTTTGAACCAGGTTAAACCATAAACTTGATTTTCTTCAATTAGCTCTTCGAATTCGGATCTTTTATCTGTGCATGAATCTGATTCCCCTGTAGATCAAAAAATGATTATTTTTGTTATAACAATGATTTGTTTGATAAATGTAATAAATGTGGATCGATAAAAAGTACTAACAAACCTGTTGATCATGAAAGATGACGTCAAGAGATTCCGGTGTGCGATCATGCACAGTGGTTCAATAAACCCTTACAGCTCGCACTTTTACCATGAACGAACCTACACCATCATCAATTTTGTCCAAAGTTGCCCACACACCCATTTTTGGTTTTACGTGTGTTGTTTTAAAAGTCGAGAACAATATATCGTCAACCGTCAATTTCGTAAATATGTCCCGAACAAAGCATATGACGGGATCATAATTTATACGAAAAGATAATTTCCAAAAAGGAAACAAATTCGTAACCTTAACGTGATATCACAATTAATCGGGATGTGTATCAATATCAATATAACATTCTATAATTAAAATGGTTTGTTTCTAAATTGGAAATTACATAAATTACATAAATGTAAATTTCATGCATTAATTAATAAATAAGAAATCACCCTACATAGCACTCTAAGGGGCTGTTTGGCAACTTCTAAATAGGTAAGTGCTGAACCAGTAAGAGGTCTGAACCATTAAGTGCTGAACCAGAAAGAGGTTTGAACCATTAAGAGCTAGTATATTGCTTAACTATTCAGAGGCAAATGTCTGATCAATTCAGATAAGAGGTCTTAACCATTCAGATTCTGTAAAATACTTAACCATTCAAAGGCAAATGTCTGAACCATTCAGACATTTGCTCACAAAACAAACAGTCTGAACCATTAAGTGCTGAACCATTCAGACATCTGAACCATTAAGAGGCTGAAACAAACAGCCCCTAACTCATCCTAAATTACGCATTTAGCACTACTAATTGTTTTTAACAAATTTAGCAATTTATGGTGTCAATCCTTTCCTATCATACCCTTTACACCTTTTTCTTTTTTTTTCATTAAAAATTACGGCATTCAACTTCAATCTCTCCTTCCGTTCTCCCGCACGCTATTGAACTCCACGGTCTCTCCTTCCGTTCGCCGGCGATGATGCGTCCTCAGTCCTTCGCCCACGATTCCTTGGCCGATCAGCAGCGGCAATCATCAGGTTCTCTCCCATGCTAATCTTTGATGTCGCTAATCATTTTCTCTTCTCCTTCAATTTTTAATTTTCATTCCTTCATCCTTTTATTCGGATTTCCCTGTATTTTTAGTATTAATTATTGTGTTTTCTTCGTATTGAAGATTAGGTGTATGTTGTGAAATCAATTTTGAAATACCAAGTATTTGTCCCTTTTGAAAAATTAGGTCTTTTGAAAGGCATTGTGATTTTGGCAGCGTGAAGATTAGATGTTATGGTGTGGGCAGTGTGAAGATTAAATGTTTAAATTTTGTCTTGCATCCTTTTATTCGGATTTCGTTGTATTTTTAGTTTTAATTATTGTGTTTTGTGGCAGTTTAGATATATTGTGACAATGTATATATTCTGGCAGTGTATTTCAGACATTGAATTTTTGGCAGTGTATATATTGTGGCAGTGTATTTCAGACATTGAATTTTTGGAAGTACATATTGTGGCAGTGTAGAGACTATATATTGCAGTGTATAATTACCATAAAAAATAAAAGGTCACGGCTTAAAATGAATTCTGCTCTTTTTTTGGTAGTGTTGTATGTGTTAGGGCACTAAATTCAATCTCAAACATATTGTGGCAGTGAAGAGCAGAGAATGTCATACTTATTTATAATGTGACAGTGAAGAGTATACATTGCAGTATAATTCTAATTTTGGGAGTTTATTTAAGGACAAAAACAGGAATTCATCCCAAAAACTAATAGCACTGCTATTTTGAGTATTATAAGTCTATTAAAGTGCTATTTTCGTATTTCTCCCTTAATAAATTTAGGAAAAAAAAACCTAAATAGGACTAAAACATATCAAATATACCTAAATAGGAGTCCAAAACATAAATTCCCCAAATAGGACTTAGTTTGCATGGCCATCCCCAAAATACCCTACCCTCCCTCTCATCTTGCCGCAAACCTTTATTTACCAAACATAAAATAAGTATATTACTATTAAAGTTAAGTGTTGCATTATTGTTGACATAAGGTGGCCATTTACAATATGAAATTTTAGTTTTCTCATTTACACGTACAACAATTTATAAGAGTCCCTAAAGTTGGTCATGTATATGCCAATTTGTGGCACTGTACACAGCGTTGAATGACAAAGGTTATTTAAATGAAACGAAATTATGAAATAAAAGTGTCAACAAGGAAGGACATTTTAAAAAGTACATTACATCTTAGTACAAGCAATTTTAACACAACTAAATCATACTAAAAAAAAGTCATGTAATGCAACATAAAGTGATATCAAATAGTGTTTGGATCTTCCACTCATGGAATAGGATTTCTATGTGTTTGGGTGGACTATACC
>OOIL02005153.1:1587192-1626596 GCA_900332095.2 Cuscuta campestris | reverse complement strand
GGATTTCTATGTGTTTGGGTGGACTATACCAGCATATGTACATATATACTAACGTCTCAATTTTGTAGAAAGGAGAAATAAAATCATAACAAGATAAGCCGGGATGTCTCCTAACAGCAGCCACCGCATGAACGCAAATAAATTGATCCAATTAGAATTCACAACATGTCCATGTTTTGTCCTTTAAACTCATATGGACATGTTGACTTTAAATGCATAACAAAAAAATAAAAATATGCAATGGTTAATATGCAATTAAAAAAATTCATGATAGTCCAACAAAGTATGTAATGTGGATATTACCAGTGTCATAATTTGTAATGTGGTGATAAATATTACGAACCATTGTAATGTAAAGTGTCACAGTATGTAATGTGGTAATGTGTATTACAAAGAGTTGTAATGTAGACGGGGCAGATTGTGAATTGTGACACGGAAAGGAAAAAGAGGGCAAAATCGGGAGAGAAAGAAAGAATGTGGCGGGAGAGGTCCTATTTGGGGGATAAAAAACATGAACTCCTATTTTAGGGATAATCACAATGTTTTAGTCCTATTAGGGGTGATTTCTAATAAATTTACACCTTAACATGATTATTACCTTTTATGGACAAATATTATTTTTAGTTGAATGAAAATTTTTTTATATCACTTCCAAATTTAAAAAATATTCGGTATCAAAAAAGAAGTTTATATAAATAAGATTTTTTATATTTTGTTTTGTTTTTAGAAATATATTAGGCGTAAAGGAAACAAAATCAAGTAATTAATCCGTCCCTTCCTTTTTTATCACAATCCGTCCCTTCCTTTTTGATGACAATCAAGTAATTAGGCAAAATCAAGTAATTAATATGTCCCTTCCTTTTTTATCATGGCCATTTAATTAGTCGAAATTGGTTAGGAAACAAATTAGTCCGTTCCTTTTTTATCACAATTAAGTAATTATGCGATCATAGCCGTAGATCTTGTTTGTTTCTTGATATCGACGGTGCAGGAAGTGAGTGCATTGGGCGGGAAAATAATTCCCCTGCTTTTAATAATAGAGTGATACTCCGTAATAAATAGATATGAAGTCTTAGATATGTTAATAATTAATATGGTCAACTTTTTTTTTTTAAAGTATTTTTTGACACAAATAAAAGGTAAAATTAGAAAGTTTTTAAAGCTCAAAGAGAATAATAGACAAAGTATATTCAAGTATTAGGTATTATACTCATATCATTTAAGAAGATTTTATATGTTACTCGTACGAGCTAACGGTACACATGCATCCAATGGAGAAAAAACTTTGTACAAGTCGCCAATAGAATCGTGTCGATCAAAACATGTTACAAAATCAGATATAAAAGTACTAGTAGCAGTGTTATTATCCGCTAATTGCCAAGCACAACCCCTCCCTCAATGAATTTTTATGGGCCCAAACTTTCTGGCACCCTTTAAATAGTCCGCGGCCTGTTACTTTCCGGCCCATAAACCAGACCTCTCTCCCTTGAAAAAGGCGGCCATTTCCTCCGCCTCTTCATCTTCTCAAAGTCTCTGCCAGAGTGAGAGGGAGAAGAAAAAAAAAAGAAAATTACTCAGCCATGGAGCCGTGGCTAGACGACTTGGCCGACGACCTCCAGAGCATAAGCTTCAACTCCGCCACGACAACTACCGCCACCGAAATCAACCGCTCCACCAGCTCCGGCTCCGAGGCCACCTGGACGGCGGCTTCCTCCGGCTCCTCCCATTTCATCCCTCCCTCCTCCGCCGCCAAGCCTCACTCCTCCATTCCCTCCGGCGATCCCTGCTGGGACGCCATCAGCCGAGCCCGATCGTCCTCCTCCTCCGGCACTCTCTCCGGCGCTGACCTCCGCTTCATCCACCGCCTCGGCTCCGGCGACATCGGCTCCGTCTATCTCGCCGAGATGAAATCTCCGCCTCCGCCGGGAACCGATCCTCCGCAATCTCCGTCTCCGTTGCAACAGCCGGCTCTCTTCGCCGCCAAAGTAATGGACAAAAAGGACCTCGCGGGCCGTAATAAGGAAGGGCGAGCGAGGACAGAACAGGAAATTCTGGAGATGCTGGATCATCCTTTCCTCCCCACTCTCTACGCGACTATCGATTCCCCTAAATGGTCGTGTCTACTAACCGAATTCTGCCCCGGCGGCGACCTCCACGTCCTCCGCCAACGTCAGCCCGCCAGACGCTTCCCGGAATCCTCTGTCCGGTAACTCTCTCTCTCTCTACACATGCTTAAATTGATCAGAATTTGTATATACGCCGCATTAATTTTACCAATAAACAATTAAAAACTCGAAAATCCAACGAACAAATGAGCTAATCAAATCAGAAATCTCAACAACCTTCAATTCGAAGGATATGGCGATTTGAATTTCACATTTAAATTAGTGGTGATGGAACATGGGGTCGTGAGAGCGACGTGGGGTTGAACTAACGTCGGGGGCCACCACCTGACGGTGTGGAGCTGGTGTTGGTCAGTCGGTGGGGCCCACTCCCATAACTGCTCCTGTAGAACGGATCTAAGGCTTACCGGCAGCGCAGCCGGCGGTTAACCGTCGGTCCGGCCTTTTTTCCGGCGGGATAGTTATTAGGAGTCGGCGGAGAGGTTTAATTAGGGTCGTTTTCCACCGGTTGCCACAATGACGTCACTCTTTTATTTCGCTTTGAGTTCGAAGTCAGAGGTGTTGGAACCAATTGGAGATCGACACGTTACTGCCGTGCTGATTTGGAACTTGGTTTAATATTACCGGAGCAATTAGTACCCCTAACCTTTTTTTCGTTAGGATTACTCCGTAACATTTTAGGTTATTTAAGTTAATAATTTATTAGTCAAGCTAATAATTTGGTTATGGAGTAGAGTTAATTGAGCGGCTGTTGAGTTAGTAATCTTTTGCGCTTGAGTTAATAATAATAATCTTTACCTCACTTTGTGGTATACATTGAAAATTTTGTGACTCCTTTATATCCCTGGCAAATTTCAATGTTACATTTTCTTTTTCATTTCATTTTTTCTTAATTTTTTCACATTACACTTTTTTTCATTCAATGTTTTGTGATATACAGATATAGTACAATCCAAAGTTAGATCGAGTAGTACCGAAGTTTATATAATTCCTCGGCCCACAAATTATGTTTGGAGTATTATTTTGTGAATATTATAAATTATAGTATAATCTTCTTTACTATTGTTCACAACATTTTTTTTCTTATAAACAAAACAAGAATACGGGTGGGGCACCAAGATCCTGACCATAGTTATCACGGCGTCGCCTAGGCGTCGCGGCGCCCTCTTGATCTCGCCTTGATGATTCGACTCACCTTACTTTCAAGTCCTCGCCTAGGCGTCGCTTTTCTGACGACTTGGCGTCCAGGCGCAGCGCCTATGTCGACTTACGCCGTCGAATTCCAGATCTGAAAGGGGAAGAAGACCCTACGATCGCTAAATCCTTTCGGATCAGATGCGAGAGCGCCGAGAATTAAGATGCGACCCAACCCGACCCTTCAATTTTACGGAATTCCCAGCGACTACCGACTTGTATTCCCGACTTTGGACTTTTGACTTTTCAGATTCTAAGTACCCGGCCAGTAGCACTTCCTATTTTCCTTTAAAATTAACCCTATATGTATATTTGCTTTAATTAGAAGATGTCTTCTATTAGTGTTTTCATTTTTTATTTTCTATTTTTGAAAAAAACATATAATATAATATAATATAATATAAGAATGTACACAAAGGAATATATATATATATATAATTTGTCGCCTAATTGTCGCCTAGGCGTCTAGGCGTCATGGCGATCCATTGGCGCCGCGCCTCGCCTTGGCGCCGTGATAACTATGATCCTGACATCATTTTGATCTCAAGTCTTAAACGGACACACACAGATAATAAAAGTTTGTGCACGTACAAATATTTACTATCTCTATGTGTCTGTGTAATACAACAACAACAACCCAGGTGAATTCCACAACAGTAGAGTCTGGGGAAGGTGTGTGTACGCAGACCTTACCCCTCCCTATGTGTCTGTGTAATATTTGGACCAAAATAGTATCACCGTCTTGGTGTGTTCCTGCTACAACCATAAACATATTCCACCCAATTTATTTTATAGTATTTAGGATGTCTTATGACCCATTTGATAATAGATTCAATGTTTTCGTCGGTTCCAAAGCCGATGTCATTGTGTTCTACCATGTATCATAAATTGTACTCTCTCTCTTTAGGAAAACAATTCCTATATTGACTTTGGAAAAAATAAAGAAGGGTTATTTGGAGTTAAATTTCCAATTTTGCCCTTGATTTGATGAGTAAAATAAGATGTGGTAGATAAATTATTAGCGAAAAAGTATGATGTGATAGGTAGGTAAGACTTTGTAGGGGTGAAAGTAATTTTTTAATAAAAAGTAAAAATATCTCAGATAAAGAGAAAAAAATGAATTTGGTGAGTACAAATAAACACAAATTTTCGTGATTTTTGAATTGTGAATTGTGGTATTCTTTTTTTACTAAGAAGTACTCCCTCCGTCCCGGAGTATTCGTCCAGTTTTGACTTTTGGAACTGTTCATCTAAACACTTTGACTCATCAAATTCTCTCAATGTGTAAGCCTAAATATAGTCGTGTGTGATCTTGTTTGATTTGTTTTAACATATAGATTATTAATATATAATTTCTATAATTTTTTAATATACAAATTACAAGATAAAATGGATTAAAGAAGTGTATTGGATGGTGTGTAAAAATAAAAGTAGACAAATATTTAAGATTGCACTAATTAGAATCGTGTTCCAAATAAGGCTTCAAAATTTATCAAAATTTTCCAAAATCAAACAAGGGTTCTCAACTCTCATGAATTTTCCTAAAAAAAGAAAAACTCTCGCGAATCAAGCAATATTCCCTACTTCCGCGATTTGTGGCTTAAATTTAGGGATTTCATATAGAGTTCTTCCCTTCTTCCTCTCCGAGTTTCCGTATCAATTTAATTACTCCTTATTACCTACCTACTCCGAATGAGCAAAGAAAGTTTTTAATGCTCACTGTTGCCTATTACAACCATTATTTTAACGTTTGAATGATTTCTATGTGTTTTACCCCTATTTTGGGTGATTTCGTGTACAATAAATGCTTGTTTGAGAATACTATTACGTGTCATGGGATGATATTGGCTCCCGGTAGAAATAACACCCTGATTCCTACTTCATTGGATTATATTCAATGTCATGAGATGATATTAGCTTTGGAGCAGCTAGAGTGTTTGATTCGTAAAATTAATACCTCGTAGTTCTTACTCTCATAATCTCCAGTAAATTCTTCCACACGGCCTAACTCAAACAATCCCCACCTCCTTAAATTTCACACTTCAAATATAGTGGACTTTAAGACTTTTGGGTCAAAAAATTGACCCCAAATTCAACTAAATTTGGAAGTGTAATTGAAGGGGGTGGGGGTGGGAATGGATTCATACCGGCCTGTGATGAGGATTTACCGAGGAGTTAGTTGGGCAGAAACTATCAATTTTATAAATTAGATACCGTAGGTGGTTAATTGGGGGCGATATCATCCATTACATGAAAACTCAATGTTATGGGAGTCTTGCCTATTGAAAAATGAGTTAGTTTACTTTCTTTTTCTTCCGGTTAGGTTGTAAGTGGTAGCTAGTTTAGATTTTCATCTAATCGTTTGACTTTTATTACGAATACATATTTTAATTTAAAATGACTAAGTTATCATTATAAAATGCAAACGTGTCCGACATAATTTTTTGTTTGACATATTTTAGATCATTTCAAATTGAAATTGCTAACACTTCAAATACTTCTATCTTACATTTTTTATCACTAATAACTCTGTTATATAATATTATTTGTTAATTTTTTTTAAAATTTTAAAACTCAGAGAGTTATCACCTGCATTAGAGTTCCCGCCTATGACAGTTCATTTGGATGAGCCACTCTTATATTGCTGGACTACAAGATCTTTGGCTCTATCATTCATTTTACTCTCTTTGTCCCAAAATCAATTTATCAAACAAGCTAATTAATAGCATAACAAAGGAAATATATATTCTTATGGCTTATATTCCCTTTGTCGTAAATTTAATTTATAATGTGAAAATGACATCAAATATAAGAAAAACAAAATTATATGGTTAAAGTTTATGTGGAGGGAAAAGGAATTGACCTATATATTTATATATATCCTTAAAGCGCCATAGAATTTTATGTCCATTTATTAGCACCTAAACTAGAAATGATGGGTTTTTGTGCTGCAAGGAATTTTGCAGGAAATAATATCTTTTGTAGGCTTCAATTACTTAAATAAATACTACCTCCGTCCAGTTTTGACTTTTGTAACTGTTCATCTAAGCACTTTGACTCATCAAATTCTCTCAATGTGTAAGTCTAAAAATAGTCATGTGTGATCTTGTTTGATTTGTCTTAACATATAGATTATTAATATATAAATTTTATAATTTTTTAATATACAAATTAAAAGATAAAATGGATTAAAGAAGTGCATTGGATGGTGTGCAAAAATGAAAGTGGAAAATAGAGTGGGACGGAGGGAGTAAAATAAACCACTGTGAAACATGCAATATTTATCACGGGGTCCTTCAAATTTGTAGTTAATAAACTACAAATTTTATACTCTCTCCGTTCCTTTAAACATTTCTTATTTTGACTTTGAGCCAAAATAAGGAAAGTGTAATTTTGGTTGACTTTCCAATTTTGCCCCTGATGTGATGGGTAAAAGTAAGATGTGATAGTTTGGTTATTAGTGAAAAAGTATGATGTGATAGGTATGGTATGAAAAAGTAGGGGTAAAAGTGATTTTTTAATAGAAAGTGGAAGTGTTTTAGGGAATCGGAAAAAAATAAAAGAGGAAGTGTTTTATGGAATAGAGGGAGTATTTGACAATATATTATATTCCACATTGACACACACAAGTGAGGTCGCACATGTGGTGACAAATTCTAGAAAGGTTCCAAGAAGGAGAGGGTGGGCATGCATTGCCAAATGTATGGGATGCATTATTATTATTGATTAATTACATCCAATTAGTGGGACATTAAGCGTGGGTTTGTCTAACTTAATTAGGAAAACGACTGGGATTGAGCTATTCATCATCATCCCAACTTCAACTTCAATTTGTTTGGCCTCTTCTTTAAATTATTAGTAATTTGATCATGACTACTCGATTGGAGAAGATACCCGTGCGTTCCAAATACATGGTTTACCCAATTGAATTGCTCTACTTGGGTCTTGTCCTATTTCCTGTTTTTTTTATTTATTAATTCATAAATTTTAGAGTTTTGAATCTTAAATTCAAGAGAATAATAATATTATTAGAGTCTAAAGTATGAAAACTAGAATCACAAGCATAGAGATTGGAGTTTGATAGAGTTTGAAAATCTAAGTCTGAAGCTATTAATTTAGAGTTTAGAGTTTAGAATCAGATTCTAAGAAAAATGAACGGGTGACTCTTCTCATTAGAAATTGATTCTTAAAAAAATCAATTACGGAGTATTTGATTCTTCAAGATTAACTACTCCGTGTTGAATAGAAACTAGCACTATACCTGAGGAGAAAGAAGAACAGAACCAAAATAGGAGTAAATATACTTAATTTATTACTATGAGACTTTTTGGGAGAAGTTTAAAAACTAATCCTTGAGGACGTAATTGGTTCAAAGCAGACAATATAATACGATTTTAAAAATCAAAATTAATGAATTAAGAATCAAAGGAGTCCATATTTACTTGGTACTAGATGAATCTCTCTTTTTGGGAGGGTGTAGGGGACACCCTTTCTTTTGGGGGAATATAATCTAAAAAAGTATATATGGATGTTTATGTTCTCAACACCATCATCCTATCATAGTATTCTTTGATGAGAACACAGAATAAAAATCCCACACAAGATCCTGCGCTGTGATTTCTTGCCTGGCATCATTGAACGACATAACTCATGTTGTTGTTGTGTTATCAAATGCATGCAACTCCGTTTATGTAAGAGCAACAACAAACAAACAAAAAGATACGTTTTTGTTGAGTGCTATATCTACCTACTATATATACATGCTGCTCCTGTCTTCTTAGTTAAGTTTTTCTTGGAACTGAACTTCTACAAAGTCAAATCATCATTTTTATTTCGGAACACGCTTGACTTCTTTGAACCTTGCACGTGAAATCTTATTTTTTGAAAAAATTGGGTAGCATTGAGTTTTGAATCCGTGACTTCTTAATCAACAAGGCTCTGATACCATATCAAGGGAATCTCAATCAAAAGCTTAAGCTTGTGATTGTGGTCAAAAAAGATTTTTATATATATAATCTTTTTTTTAAAGGCTAACATTATTAATTATTGTAGGTGAACATAGTTTAGGCCTTAGAGCATATACAAAAGTGTAAATTTAGTTTAGGGAAACTCAAGTTCAATTTGTGTGGCTAATAAAAATCCAATTCAATTATGATAGCTCCATTATAAATGTAGACCCCCTCTTATAAAGGTTCAAAAAAATATGACAAATGAGTTAAAGGAGGGGAAAGGGGAAAGCAATTCAAACATAGAGGGACATTGGGAATTATTGTGTACACCATAATATTGTTTGTGGTGCGCCGTATGTATATATATTCATAGAAGGGACCCTGTCACTTTTAATTCCATGATTTTGTTCAAATTGACATCGAGGGGGGTTGTGCACATATACATTCAACTGCTACATTCCATTCACAGAATGCAGCCGCCTAAAGGAAACACATTGGTCCCTATAATATGAACTTAATTATCATATGATGATGCTACAATACATTTAATCATAACCAACTAATTAATCTTAAGCTTCTAACCAAAATCATGCATGTATGTTAGCTAGGTTGTTTGTATTCCTACCAACTAATCATGACTTAATTAATTTCATCTTCTTCGTTTGATTTTTTATTTCTCATATTAATGTTTTATCATTTAGATTAATTAGGTAGCTAGGCTTTTTGGTTGTTGCATTGATTTCTTGATTAGTTACTCCTTCCGTCTCAATGTGTTTCTAGAGTATTTCTTTTCGGGTCGTCTCAATATCATCCATGTTACGTTTTTGGTGTGTCCAGGTTCTACGCATCGGAGGTGATCGTGGCTCTGGAGTACGTACACATGATGGGCATCGTCTATCGTGACCTGAAGCCCGAAAATGTGCTTGTCCGATCCGATGGCCACATCATGCTCACGGACTTCGACCTCTCCTTGAAATGCGACACCTCCACGTCGACTCCGGCCCAAGTCATCCCGAGCGGTAGGAACACGCCCGCCTCTCAAAACGAGCACGGCCACACCATCAACCCGCCAAAGTTCACCGCGACCTCGTGCATCCTCCCCAGCTGCATGGTCCCCGCGGTCTCCTGCTTCACCCCGAAGCGGAAGCGGAAGAAGAAGACCCGCGGGGGAGGGCAGCACGGGGGGCCGGAGTTCGTGGCCGAGCCCGTCGACGTGAGGTCGATGTCGTTCGTCGGGACCCACGAGTACCTGGCCCCCGAGATCGTGTCGGGGGAGGGGCACGGGAGCCCGGTGGACTGGTGGACCCTAGGGGTATTCATCTTCGAGCTGCTGTACGGGGTGACGCCGTTCAGGGGGGCGGACAACGAGATGACACTGGCCAACATCGTTGCTCGGGCGCTCGAGTTCCCCAAAGAACCCGTCATCCCGGCAACGGCGAAGGACTTGATATCGCAACTTCTGGTGAAAGATCCGGCGAGGCGGATGGGGTCAACCATGGGGGCAACGGCAATAAAACACCACCCCTTCTTCCATGGCGTGAACTGGGCTCTCCTACGTTGTACGCCTCCCCCGTTCGTCCCTCCGCCCTTCTCCCGAGATGTTCTGTCCGATGAAAGCTGTCCCGACACCCCCGTGGAGTATTACTAGTAATTAAATTATTATTATTATTTGTGTAAGAATTGAAGATTAGTGCATGCATGTGAATAGAATTAAGATCATTTTATCATTAGTAATTTGATTAAATTACTAATATATATCCTCTCTCTGTCACCCTTTGATCTCCAGCTTATTATGTATGTGTAGTTCACTCCTTATGCATCAAATAATAAATATTTATTTCTTTTCAAATTCAGTTTTCGAGTTTAATACTTAATATTGCTTAAATGTGTATTTAGTATAGTTTGTCTCATGATTGGCTAGACATGCATGGAAACAATTGGGTTTAATTTGAGTGTGATTTATGAGATAAACTCTTCAAATGAAAAACGCGACTTATAAAATCGTATTCTAAAGATGGTACTGTAAATGCAAAAGGGCTATTAATTCATAACACTTTGCACATAAATTAACATGAGAGTCTCTGATCTGAAAATTAAATTAAACTCATAATTCCTGATCACCAATAGTCCAATAATGAGTTTCAATCAAATGAAACTGATCGAAAAATTAAAGTTGATATGGCATAACAAATTGATGTGTTAATTAATTACTAATGTTTCAAATAAGTACAAAGGGATAGGGGCAAATAAAAGAGTATATTCACAATTGACATGGGGAGATTTCTTTGGCGGCATGCATGCAATAATATAAGCAGAGGACGACATATATATAAACATGCAGTTTCAATATTTGATTATTCTTGTAAAACGAGTAATTAATTAAGAAGTAAAAAGAGATAGGAATTGGAATGTGAAAGTCGTCAATGAAGGTGTGGGAGACATGGGATAGTGACAACGTGCGTGTAGACATCTGGGGCGTCGGCGACGGTGATGATGTAACGGTGTAAGCCTTGGTGGGGCCGGCCTGGTTAATTTACGTTGGTCATCCCCAAGCCCAAAAATATATTGCTGTTTCTCCTTCATTTCCTTTTTTCTCCCCTTCATTTCCTTGTTGTCCAATAATTCTTGCTTTTTCCCACATGATTTGTCCCCCCTTTTCCTTTCTCTTCATGCATAATTTAGTTTTAATTGATTTGAAATGGATTTGTAATTATATTGTTTGTAAATACAAGTCCCAAATTAGAGAGTTCTCCATATAATTTAAAGGAATTTAACTACTACCTAAATAAGACTAAAACATAAATTTTGTATCAAATTAAGCTTTTTTATCACAAAAAAAGTGCGCTTGTCACGAACATATGTTTATTATTTCCATTCCAATAGACTTTGTCAGAGATAATTGTCATCACGGATTTCGTCCGTCCCTAAATTGGCATTACGAACGTTTTAATATGGTCATGACAAAAAGGCCTTGACAACATGCTGTCATGGCGTTGGTCGTGACAACTTAATTAACGTCTAACTAGACTAATGTCTTTCATGTTATCACAACAACGATGACCGTGACAACATTTTAAATTTTTATGATATTACAACTTAAATTTTTCGTTTCCATAGAAATGTTTGTCACAAAAAACATCCGTCAAATGAGCGTTAGAATGTACTAATTAAGGTGCTTAGGTCAAGTTATTTAGCTATTAAAACTAGCATGTTTATGCTTAGTAAAATCATATCTAACCTGCATGTTAGGAAACATGTTTGAGTATATGACCTTTCCTGGCATATAACAATAAATTTAAACTTTCGGATGGAATTTTTTGAATTTGAGCTTTTGAATGTTTTTAAAATTTGTCTTGTTGATGGGTAGATTATTCGATTCATAAACTAGATTTGAGAGTCATAGAGGGAACTTAGCTTGTAAATTCAGAACTTGATTGAGGCAGGGATTGGAACTTGGAAGAATAATAAAATCCAAGATTTATGGCTTGATTTTGAATCAGTCTACAGGACCTGAAAACGTTCTGAACTAAGGTTGTCGAGAGGTTATTGTTGTAGTTTTGAGAAGGAACCCAAAGAGGAGTTTAGGATTTGGGTCCACGCGCCATATCCAACTATTGCGAAAACTGTGTCGTGACCTTTTTCACTTTATCCACAAGTGCCGCTTTTTTATCCTCGTAAGTTTTAATAAGCTGCTCCTTCTCCATTTCAAATCGAGGCTAGTGGCCTGCTTCTCAATCTCTTCTATCTATTGCCCTGGGATATCATGCCCTCCACCGATCACTGATGAATTTGATACCGATGTTTCATTGCATGCACTTGATCCCATCACAAAAACACCAATTCTTCATCACCCCAAGAGCCTCCACATACACAACATCTTCATTTTTCGAGGTCGACGACCCACTTCCCGACTCTTGACTCTTTTGAGTCAAGAGAGACGGAAAACCACTCTATTCAAATACTCAATCGGCTCATTAGAACACTTCATCTTTTTTTCTCTTTCACCAAAATACTTCCACTTTCTATAAAAATTCACTTTTACTCCTACTTTTCTTACCCCACTTATCACATCATATTTTTCACTAATAATATATTCATTACATCTTACTTTTATCCATCACATCAAAGACAAAATTAGAAGGTCAACTACAATTTAACCATTTTTTATTTTGGCCTTTGGTCAAAATAGGAAGTGTTTTTTCAAATGAAGGGAGAAAAATAAATAAACAAATGAAATTTGACGCGGTTTTAGTCATAAGCCCACGCACACATAAACACACACACAATGTACCAAAGTATTAATGGTTTATTAAATTTAAAAAATTTAAAAATTGGCCATGCTTTTTTTTGCACTCCAGCACTAAAATGACCCTCATGACCCTGGTACTCTGTCAATACTTTCCAATGTTCCTTTGAAACAATGCTTTCCAATGTTCCTTTGAAACACAATTTCATTTAGGTCAACTTATCCGACGAACTGCGAAGGTATATTTTGGTCAAGTAGATGCTCAAGTGTTAAAGGCATTTCAGACACCCTTCATGTGTTTTTCCCCCACCAATGACGACGATTCTTAAACAAAGTCCATCTTCTATCACGAACCTCCTCTTTCGTTGCCGCCTAAGAGATGTTGCGAACTCTCACATCATGCTAGTTGATCTTAGATGGACCTCGCCAACCTTTGGTTTCCTTGATAGCGACGATTTAGAGCCCACACCAACCTCTCTAACATTAACAAATAACACAATGTCTTACTTCGTAATATAATAGATGGACCTCGCCTACCTTTGTATTTTTAACAAATAAAACATATCGCATGTATTAATTGTTCTTTTAATAGTTTATTCATCTTAGCTAATATATCAAATATCTAATATATTTAGACGTTATTTTACCTATTTTTTAAATAATTATGCAGAAATTCTTACTTAAACGGCCTAAGCTAGCCCGAAACACACGAGCACGCTACGGGCCGGGTTCGAGCGTCAATTATTAAGCCCGCTATATGGATGGATCTGGTCTCAACGTGACTTCCCCATTTTGATGAGGAGGGAGGGAAGACGGTATAAATCTAGCAAATTTAAAATCGTTTAATCTCTTACTGAAAAGAACAATTTTGTAGCTTTGGCTTAACTGAAAAACCCTAGGTCAATGGAGGAAGCAGCTAACGGAAGTGAGCCTTCAGCATTGACGGAGAAGACGACGGAGGTGGAGATAGACGATGGTCCGGTCATAGGTCCAGGGCCAGCTCCTCGTGCTCGGCCTAAGCGGCCTCTTCAATTCGAGCAGGCATATCTTGATTCTCTCCCTTCTGCAAACATGTAAGGGTCACAATCATAGAATTATGTGTATGGAGAATAGTTTAGGGTTTCTAAAGGTTTCTTTAAAGCCATGCGAATTCTTAATTTAAATAGCTGAAAGACAGTTGCTTGGAGTTTGCCTTTTTTTTCTTCTTGGAAATTCTGGTCTTGCTACAATTAGTGTGGGAGAAAAGAGGTCAAATTTGTAGCTACTTATAGCGAACAGCGAGCCTGTGAACTCTATTTCTCTTATATTGCATTAGAACAGAACATCGTGTAGGAATGGAGTATTATTTGACAATTAAAGTCTTAACAGAAATTATGAAAATGGACTACGGAGTACATTTTATCTCCTTGTAGACTGTCGGCATTCTCGATTAGGATCTTTTTCCAGAGTCGAAACAAGCAGCACCTATCACATTCTAAGAATATTATGAACTCTCTGTATATGTTAAGGCTGGCCTTTTAACATGACATTGCTCGGGTCTAGTGGCTTCATTAACTGTGTTAAGAAGGTTTTATACCACTATTTTTGACAAACTTATGTTCAGTGTTAAGTTGCCACAATATTCGTGTCTTGAAATTTCCCGGTTGAACTATATATTGGCTTTCATTTTATATCCTTCCATATTTTGGCTCACTGAACAATACCCAACAAAAATCATATGTTGCTGGGGTGGGGGGATACTATTTGTGAGTTACTACTTACTAGAAAGATTATGTGTATCAAGGTTTCATTAACTTTGCAAGTGATAGAGTGCCACATATGTTGTTAATCATGTTATGTTATTAATTATTATTATATTAGAGTCAGTTGGGGTCATTTGTTTATGAGGTCAAATGTTTTATTTTATACTCCGTATATGTTAGTTACTTAGTAAATAATGTGTAAGTGGGCCTAAATTCTAGGAGTAGTTGCTAAGTAATGTGGTAGTCAGCCTAAAGTTTAGGAGTACTTACTAGGTAATGTGGTAGTGGGTCTAAATTCTAGGGATTGGTAGTTATTTGGCTTCTATAAATATTGAGGCTAATTATTTGTAAAAGCTATCCAGAAAGTAATTCAATATTTATTATTGGAGATTCTTCTTGGCTTTATTACTTATATGAGTTTAAGAATCTTGCTCATATTTTGATAAAGAGTTTCATTCATCTTTATTACTTTATGGAGTTAGATCCTGATTTCATAATCTTATAAAGGCTTTCCTTTATTTATTTCCCTGCCTCTCTTGCGTTCTATCATTTGGTATCAAAGCCATATGATCTTTATGGGTTCCTTCTGCAGAAATTCAGTTTCTCCATTTTCTCAATACATTTCCTCATCCAAGAGTGATACTCTTTATGAAGTACACCAAATGCTTTACATTGTAGCTGGCCTTAATGTCATTAATTCCAAACGGGCAGCATCAGAAGTTCATTGTATGACTGTTAATCTTGTGACACCCTACAAAAGAATCACATCTAGTAACTTCCATGTAGAGGTGAAGGGAACGAAAATTCAAAAACAGAACGGCAGGGTTACATTCGTTTGTAAGCCCAAACATCCTACCATTGCAGCCAACCGCTTCAATTACCCCCATCCAACATGTAATTTCCTACGTGATGACAAGGGAGTTTCAATTGCAACTCTAAGTCAGCACCTCATAGCAATCGTGTTGTCTTCACAGTGCCCCTCCATGATCCTGACTAGGACATCTATGGATGGCAAGTGGCAACGACAATTTGAGTCGAGGCTGTTCCAATATGAAGGTACGATTCGTATTGGTTGCCACTATCAAATCTCTCCATTCTCACCTACAAAATTGGCTAGTGAAGTAGCCATGATTCTTTTGCCAAGTGCTGTTGAGAATGCCTCCAGTTTGGGGTTACAAAACTCTTCTATACGTGCTAACGCTATCGTGGGAAATTCTGCAGCATCACCGATAAAGATTCATGAACTCTTGGATAGTGGCGTCATGCATCGATTTACCCTTGAAGTTGTTATGTCATATTTGGACCTTTTTGTTCGAAGCCCCATTGCTTTCATTGGAGTTTCTCATTATTTTGTCTTCCTACCACCTCTACCGAAACCTCCAGATATACAGAGAAGCTGTCCAGATTTTGCCTTGAGGACAAGGGAAATTTTGAAGGAGGGGATAATGATAGAGTGGCACATATGCTGTTAATCCCGTTATGTTATTAATATTTATAATAGAGTCAGTTGGGGTGATTTGTTTATGAGGTCAAATGTTTTATTTTATATATGTTAGTTACTTAGTAAATTATGTGTAAGTGGGCCTAAATTCTAGGAGTAGTTGCTAAGTAATGTGGTAGTCAGCCTCAAGTTTAGGAGTACTTGCCAATTAATGTGGTAGTGGGGCCAAATTCTATGGATTAGTAGTTATTTGGCTTCTAGAAACATTGAGGCTGATTAGTTGTTAAAGCTATCCAGAAAGTAATTCAATATTTATTATTGGAGATTCTCCTTGGCTTTATTACTTATATGACTTCAAGATTCTTGCTCAATTTTGATAAAGAGTTTCATTCATCTCTATCACTTTATAGAGTCAGATCCTGATTTCATAATCTGATAAAGACTTTATTTATTTCCCTGCCATTCTTGAGCTCTATCAGCAAGTTTATATTTCATCCTAGAAATTTCATTAGGGTATCCTGATATCAAAGGGGGATCTTTCAGTTTTATAGTTATTGGTTATGTAATTCTTGAAGTCATAATATCTGTGACTTTTTAATCACACTCAATACTCTGCAGGTATGAGAAAAGCTACATGCACCGAGATGTGGTCACACATGTTGCTGTGTCCTCAGCAGATTTTTTTGTCAGTGGGAGTGCTGATGGTAATACCAAGTTCATGTACTAATTTAGTACCTTTTAGCAAAGACTGCTTGCCTCGGTAATAAGTATTATTTGAGCCAATTAAAATAATATGATTTGGGGACACTGTTGAACTTTGTACTCTATCCATTTCATCTTGTGATAAATGGTGCAATATATTTTTATTTGGTTCAGAGGGGTTAATTTGTCTTTGGGGTTCCTTTTTGTAATTCATTCTCTTCAGGCCACTTAAAGTTCTGGAAGAAAAAGCCTGCTGGTGTTGAGTTTGCGAAACACTTTAGGTCTCATCTTGGTCCAATTGAAGGCCTTGCTGTAAGTTTCTCCATTTGTGTGTGTGTGTGTTTGAAATCCTGGGTGGTACACCGTACACTTTGTGAAGCACTAGAGGCATTGGTTGTGACATGTGACACGATCTCTTCATATAACATTCTCTTTTGAGTTATTGGGTCTGTAGATGATTGAATTTGTTCATTTTATGCTACTGTTTGTTTTACAGCTTATGGTTTTAATGCCTTCTAAGTCACCCCCGAACTGCCCTCCAACCAAAATGAAATAGAATGTAAAGGAAAAAATAATAATAAAAGTTTTAATTGCCTGTTGATGTTCTTAATTTGAATTTCAATCTAACTTCTTCATAATTGTTTTGGCTTTATTTGTCTGTTTTGAAACAAAATTAGTTGGTATATTATGAATTAATGCATCTTACTGTTAAGAGTGCCTAACAGGCTATCACCTTGGCTTGTTATTTCAAATAGGTAAGCATTGATGGAATGCTTTGTTGTACAATATCCAATGACCGAGCTGTAAAGATATACGATGTAGTCAACTATGACATGATGGCCATGATACACCTTTCATTTGTACCTAGTTCTGTTGAATGGGTTTACAAACAAGGGGATGCTAAAGCAAAGTTAGCTGTTAGTGATTGTAATTCCTCTTTTGTGCACATATATGATGCACGAGCTG
The DNA here is from genome assembly GCA_900332095.2 of Cuscuta campestris. Classification (NCBI taxonomy): domain Eukaryota; kingdom Viridiplantae; phylum Streptophyta; class Magnoliopsida; order Solanales; family Convolvulaceae; genus Cuscuta; species Cuscuta campestris. The sequence continues at coordinate 1,609,233 of OOIL02005153.1, read as the reverse complement.
GTTCCAATGAACCTATCCAATCTAAAGAGGTACTTTATTACATATTAGATGCTAAATTTTGTGCTATTATTTTGTGTACTATCATATCACTATGAAAACATGGTTTAAGTTTTTTATTTACTATTTCTGCTCAGATACACTTGGCCCCAGTTAAAGTAATGAAGTACAATCACATCTTTGATACTGTGATATCAGCTGATGAGAAGGGAATCATTGAATACTGGAGTCCTACTACACTTCAGTTTCCTGAAGACGTGTATGTGTGTTGAAATAATGTTTTTTTGTCTACTTGAGTGACTGTAGTAAAATCTCTGAATCATTCATTAATCTTCAACAACTCTATATCTAAGTTTCCTTTATTCTCTCTTTTAGTGAATGTGTGTGTGTGAGAGAGAGAGAGAATCGTTTAAACCAACCAAATTTCTTAATTTTCCTGAGGAAAACATTAACACTATGTTTGGTTCAAGGAAGTTGGAAGGAAAATAAAAGAAAATGATTTTCTCTCATTTTCCTCTCTAAAATGAGATGAATTTGATTTTCTCTCATCTTGGTAATTTTGCCTTCTAATTTTCTTTTCCTTCCAATTTTCTTTCCTTTTTCCTCTCTAACCAAACATGAAAATTGTTTTCCCTCTCAATTCCTTTTCTTTTCCCTTCCAAATTCTTTGAACCAAACATAGTGTAAGATAAATCTTCAATAGTTAATATATACAGAGTATTTAGAACAGTTATTCAAATGTAATATGGAGTGTTGCTTTTTTTATTCTTTAATCTTTTGTGTGCAACAACAACAACCCACTTCAATCCCACATTCACACGAAAGTAGGGTCTGGGGAGGGTATGTGCGCGCAGGCCTTACCCGTACTAAAATAGAGAACATCTTTCGTGTGCATTATAGATAAATATGTTTGGTTGAAGGCAGAATAGGAGGTGGCATGGAATTTTGATACTTATCCTACCTCTTGTGGAAATCTTATTTCCTGAATTTTGAAAGATGTAAAAATGCTGTTTGTTCTACTCCTGTTTCTCCTTACTCACATATTGTCTAAACTAGGTTGCTAAGCTATATAATGCGTCCTTTTTATCTTTATTTCCTAAACATTGTGTAATAACATGCTAATATGATTGAGTTAATAGTCATTTTGGTCCCTCTAAGTTTACTCATGACTCAATTTGGTCTCGGTAAGTTCATTTGAGTCAAATTAGTCCCTATATATAGAAAATGTGAATCAAGTTAGTCCTTCGAACACAATTTATCTCTTAAAATTCTGAGTTATCACGTTAGTTGACGCAAGAGCAATGACCCCGTGTATTAGTTTTTGTATCAATTAACATGTTAACTTATAATTTTAGAATATAAATTTTGCATAAAGGACTAATTTGATTCACATTTCCTTGTTACAGGGACTAATTTGACTAAACCAAACTTACAGGGACCAAATTGACTCATGAGTGCACTTACAGGGACTAAAACGAGTATTAACTCTAATATGATTGATTAGTTGTTTGTGCATTTTATTTAAAAGATTTGCTCGAACTATTGAAGTGGTTTTTAGTTCCTCATTGCCCATGTCTAAGAAGTTATCTGTTTTCCTTATGGAAGCTATTTGCCTTTTTTGTACAGCGTGAGCTTCAAATTAAGAAGTGATACCAATCTTTTCGAATTTGTGAAGTGCAAGACTACCATATCTTCCATTGAGGTAACTAACAAACCTATCCTAGTACATACTCCATTCGATCCTATTTAGTAATCTCTTTGGCAATTATATGCAGCACTAGTTACTTTCTCGCTGCCCATTTAGTAAATACATATGAAACCTATACATATTCCCTTCTATGATTTTAATAGTAGCGCATTGGGAAAAATGAAAAGAGAATTAGAGCATGTATTATTAATTGTGATGCAAGCTCGTAAATATGTGTTCTTTTGAATAATTGAATAGACTATATAAGTTGGAATTACCAACATCAACAAGCCCAGAGCAGTGACTGTTTTCCTACAAGTGGGTTATGGGGTGGGTAACATGTATGCAGACATTGCCTTCACCCGTGAAGTCCCACAACTATATTGGTTGGAATTGATTTAAAATTTTCATATAGCCTTCTTAGTGTGTGATCAGATACGAGGGACATAGATTTAAGATCGGAGAGAATAGAATTTTGTGTTGTTTGTGTTTATTCGCTGGTTCCCTTGTTTGTCGAAACTTGGTATTTGTGACGTGGCAGTTACATTTGAAATATCGTTGAAGTTAAATGTATTTGTACCAGTAATAGCTCAGTAATTCTTAATTTGTTTGGTTTGGAAAATTCATCTCTTCTACTAATGGCAGGGTTACTCTCATACAATGCTTAAACATCTTGTTTGATTTTCAGGTTAGCTCAGATGGTAAGCAATTTTCTATTACTTCTCCTGATCGTAGAATCCGTGTGTTTTGGTTCAAAACTGGTAAATTAAGGCGTGTTTATGACGAATCTCTCGAGGTAAAATCACCCAGTTAATAACTTCATTCTATAATTGTATCAGTTATTATGAGTCTATGACCAAATATATTGCATCTTCTAGGTGGCACAAGATCTACAAAGAAGTGATGTACCTTTGTACCGACTGGATGCTATTGATTTTGGAAGAAGAATGGCCATAGAAAGAGAAATTGAGAAAACTGAAAATGTGCCACAACCCAATGCTGTTTTTGATGAAAGTTCAAATTTTATTATTTATGCAACACTCCTAGGGATCAAAGTAAGATGCAGATATGGTGAATTAAGTGTACAATGTTTACCAATGAGATTCATTTGTCTAGCCTATATGAACCTCATCATTATCTTCAAACTGTGTCAGATTGTGAACCTGCATACCAACAAGGTTGCTCGAATTCTTGGCAAGGTGGAGAGCAATGATAGATTTTTAAGAATTGCCTTGTATCAAGGTGATAGAAGTAACAAAAAATTCCGAAAACTTCCTACAGCAGCAAATGCTAATGAAAGCAAGGAGCCTCTGATGGATCCTACTCTCATCTGCTGTGCTTTCAAGAAACATAGGATTTATTTGTTCAGGTATTATAATATTCATGATGCGGCTAAGTAAGGAGAATAATGAGGTGTTTATTCATTTGTGACATATGTATCCAGTTCTAAAAACGATTTCATGCAAAATATTTTCTACTATCTGCAGTCGGAGAGAACCTGAAGAACCCGATGATGTAAATAAAGGAAGAGACGTGTTCAATGAAAAGCCTCCTCCCGAGGAACTTTTGGCTGTATCAGAAACTGGAAAGACAGTCACAACTTCTCTTCCAGATAATGTGGTATTTAGACGTTCTTGCTTTCCATCAGTTTTTGTTTTGTTTTTTGGGCGAGGATCTCTACAAGAAGTATTGATCATCATCATTAACACCTTAATCCCAAGTACATAGGGATCAGTGGCATGAGAATTATAATTTTGAGTTGGGATAGTCGGCATAGTTATGTCTGATTGCAGCATTGATACTAATAAAATCAACATGCACATCATGGAACATGACTGAAAGAGAAGTATTGATATTGAGCTAAAATTGAACTAAATAAGCACAACTTGCACATACCTTAGTGGGGTACCATTCCCTGTGTCTCTATCAATTATTTGAGCACTGAAATACTGAATGACTAATGAATTACAAGCTAGCTTATTAGCTTGTCAGCACATAGCTCAACCAAAATCAAAGGGTAAGTGCTTTCTGCTGTGGAAAGAAGACTCTTTATAATTAGTTAAGTGTATCTGTGTTCTCTGAGCAAATTTTTATTATAGATCTGTGCATCTTATATTCTTATAACATCCTCTAAGGCGTGTCTGTTTAGTTCTCAGTTCATTATGCCTTGCAGTTACTGGTTGCCTTTTTTGCCTGATCTGATAAAGTTTTAGTATATAAATAAATAATATCTCTTCTTTTTTGTGCTTTATTTCCTTTTTGTTGGATGTTAGATCTTGCACACTACGATGGGTGACATTCATATGAACCTATACCCCGAAGAGTGTCCGAAGACAGTGCAGAACTTTACAACACACTGCAGGAATGGGTATTATGACAATCTGATATTTCATCGGGTTATCAGAAACTTTATGATACAGACAGGAGATCCACTAGGAGATGGCACTGGTGGGCAGTCAATTTGGGGTAGGGAGTTTGAAGATGAGCTTCATAAAAGGTGAGTCTTCAGGATTAATGGCTAGAATTTGAGCTTCAATTTAGAGTTTGTTTGGTGAGATTTTTAATGGCTAGAATTACTGAATTTCTGGATGAGATGGTTAAATTGGCTGATTAAACTTCACAAATTACTTCAGAAAATATAAATAAATAATTTATGAAAAGGCAGGAATATAAATTTCAGCCAAAAAGTAACTCCTGCACTATTAATGACTAAACGATTCAGCCAGCGTAGTAAATAAACTAGTTTTTTATTTTAAAAACTAGCCGATGAGCCAAAAATGAATCCTACCAAACAGGTTCATAGTCTCTCTCTCTCTCTTTCTCTCTCTCTCTCATCTTTGTTTTCCAGCAGAATCTAATTTAAGTTTGTGCAAAACTGTTTTGGTGCGTACAGTTTGAGACATGACAGGCCATTCACGCTATCAATGGCTAATGCTGGACCAAACACCAATGGCTCTCAATTTTTCATCACCACCATTGCCACCCCGTGGCTGGACAATAAGCACACTGTTTTTGGCAGAGTTGTGAAAGGAATGGACGTTGTTCAGGTGAAAATACTGGCCGATCTCTCATGCCAAAAAATTGAGAGGAGCCTGCATAAAGTTTTTCTATGAAGGATGTCCCTTGTCGAGTTTCCACTTTAACATATCTTTCTAACGATGCATTTATTGCAGGCAATAGAGAAAGTGAAGGTGGACAAAAATGACAAGCCATATCAAGACGTTAAGATATTAAATGTGACCGTCCCAAAGTCCTAAAAGTAGTTTTGAACGACGTGTTTTTTGGGGGTGTGACATTTTGTATATCTCCTCCCCATATCCTAGACCTAGTTGTCCTTGCAGAAGTGAGCACGGTGCACTTGCACGGGTACCAAGTAAGAACTGCAACCTGGTAATGCCTCTTCTGCCATTTGATCCTCATCTTAAGTCCACACCACCATCACCACCACCCCCACCCCCACCACCACTTGCAACCAGTGTCTGCTACCGATTTTTTTAAAATAAACTTTGTTGTTTGAAGTTGCACTTACAATTTTACCACCACATTTTCTTTAAAAAATTTACCTTTGTTTTGAATATCATATTGATCTCATTTTTTCACCTAAAGAGCATATTTTATGTAATGACGATTTGCTGTGTTTTCTTGCAGTACTTTGTTACAAAGACTCGGCTGTGCATGATTTGTGACGAAGCTGAGAACTCGGAAGCAGACTAACATGATCCAAATTAAGTGTGTACTATTATTTTTATCTTTTGTGTTATGTTTTTTTTCTTTTACACTCTCATTTTCATAAATTTTGTGTACAAAGTGAAACTGGTAAACTACATATGGACCAATGGAGCAACTGTTTTTTTTTCTTTTTGCTGTAAACTGGTAGCGTTAAGGCTTGAAAAGATAAAAATGTATTTTTATGAAAATTTAATCCCTTACCACAAAAGAACTATTCCTTAGAGAAAAAAAACTAAACTAGAAGTAAAATATTAAAAATATATTAAAATAGGATTTTATTGTTATTATTTTTGAAATATGAGTTTAATGCATATATAGTACCAATCGACTATATACATTACTAAAAAGTAATGTGAAATGTCTATACAGTGCCAGGAAACTCCTATCTTGGAAGTAAAAATATAGAGTTTTAATTTTAGTACTTTTCTGTGTCTTATTCTTATTTGAGGTGATTCTTTTATCCCCTTGTAGAATTTTCAATTTATTTGACAAAATAGCAAAAGCATTTCTTTTGAAAATTTTTAGTTTTTATGTTTTGGTGTCGAATGGAGCTACGCCACGCTTTATCATTGGCCAAAAACTATTGCCATCCCAAAATTAAACTATATTCTTCTGTTCGTTCCAAAATGAAGAAACCTAACCAACATTATCCATTAGCATAATTGTTCCTATAGTATCAATTAATATAAGTTTGAAGAACCTAACCAACATTATCCATTCGCATAATATTGTTAAAGTATAATGAACGATGATATGTCTGAAGGAGAGTGTTAAATATGGTAGATATATTACTTATATTATTTAGAATATTTGTTTCTTTATTTACCTTGACTTTACCTCATTACATACATGTATAAATACACCAACCTATGATGAATAAAGGACTGAGTTTACAACATCTTCATTGTTTTTCAAGAACGAAATATGTAATTTTTATAAACACTTTCATAAAATATAATTGTATTATACTCCTTCCATTCAAATACTCCCTCCGTCCATAAAAGAACTTCCCGGTTTGACCGGGCACGCATATTAAGAAAAAGTGTAAATGTGATTGACTTTCCCAAAACACCCCTCAACCTCTTTCTCTTCTCTTCCGTACTCCAGCACACTTCTCTCCCAGTCTCCGTAGGTCTCTGTTTTTGGTAGACAAATCGATTTAGCCCCCCACCAAAGAGCATCCATAGGCGAGGCAAGGTGTAAGCCGCCGACAAGCTTGTAGCGATCGGCAAGGAAAGATACGGCAATCGCGATCCAAAATAAGGCAGCAACGATCGGACGACGCAAACAAAGCAGCGGCAAAATTGATATTTACAATAATTAACGGTAGATCTGCGCAATCCGACTGCCGTCTTGCTACTCCAATGGTACTTCTGACCGCCGCCTCACTGTTACATGTGTCACCAACTGCTGCTATAAATTTGAATTAACAAAAATTTCAAATAGATCTAAGAAAGGAGGAAGAAGGCGAGTTGAGAAGAAGAAAAAGGATATGAACTGATGAAGAAGAAGAGGAAGAAGAAGAAGACTTTGTGGTTGAGATTAGGTGGAGAACGAAGGAAGGAAAAGAGTTAGAAAAAAGATTGACAGCTTTGGAGATAAGAAATGTGTGGCTTGTGGTTTGGATGTTGAAATTCATTTTAAGGGTAAGGAGGACATTTCACACATAAAAACATGCCTAAAATAGAAATGGGAAGATAATTTGTGGACGGACAAAAAAGGAAAGTGGGAAAATAATTTATGGACAGAGGGAGTAATATTTTACAATTTACGCAAAATGATATTTCAATCATAATTTCCATTTAGAGACTAGATAGAAAAAAATGTACTCCAGAATTATTTCATCTTGGTTTGATAATTATCTTTAGTTGAAATAAAGCAATCCCAAAGATGTCCCCTTAATTTTTAGATTACTAACATCTCAACACATATTCTCCAGGGAAGTTTTCTCAACACAACTCTGGGCTTCATATTCACACTCCAACACCTTACAATACAAAAGTATCAAACTGGTTGTCAAATATGTTGCAGCCAAAGAGCATATTTTCTGAATAACTATATAGTAATACCCTATTTCTACGCACGTCTGTATTCGTCTCCACAGTCCCCTATTGCCTTTTGAAGATCTTTACCCTTCTTTGTAATGTCGCGGATACGATCCATGTCTTCTTGATCAAGGGCAAGAGAGAACACGTCGTTTGAATCCTTTATATGTTCCGACAGCCCGAGCCTAACACCTATCATTGATCCAGCCACACACGGCTACACACAAACAAAGAAACCAGAACTCATTAACAACGTTCCATATTTTAAACGAGGAGAAAAGGAAAAACAAGGGGAAAAAACCTGATCGAGAATGTATTTCACAGCAACTGTTGGAATGGAGACGCCGTGTTTGTTAGCTACTTTTTTGAGTGTTTGAAGGAGCTCTTGGAAGAGACTCCACCCTCCCCAAACATCGACCATCTGCAACGTTGTTCATTTTACATCTCTCCAAAAGCAAAGAATTTCAATCAAATGTTCGTATAACATGCAAGAAATGAGGATTTTCTTGTGCCACTACATGCCTGATTGCATGACTATGGAACCTAATTTTGTCATTGTGCACAATTTTGAGCCCAAATTTGAAATGAGTTATTTCATGCTAGGTCCATTGTCAAATTATTGTTATATCCCTTCGTAGACTTACTTAACCAATAATGTATGGATGAAAGGATCATTTCACAAAGGGTGGGTAATTTGTGGTAGCCTTCTTTATTTGAGTGATTGGAGGCAATTCAAATCTCAATAGTCAGTTTGGATGGAGGATTTAGAAAGCTTCTGGAGTGGAAGTCTTTGGAGGGCTTAATCTGATCTTCATATATAGTTAAATAAAATGTTCTTCAAAAATGATTAAATGACTGTTACATAATTGCCTATTAAGTAACTCCCTTAATCTTATGAAATCTCAAGTATACATCAAGATTTGCCCTCCAAATCCTTTAAACACTCCATCCAAACTGACTTTGAACTAATGTTTTGTTGACAGTTACCTCAAAATTTCATACCAATAGAAAATTTAACTTCCTAAGCAGGTTTTCCAAGATATATTTGTTTATAAACATATATACCCTTTTGTACTTCTGTAATGAGGGAGTGTTTAAAGGAGGACCAGAAAAAGGAATCATTAAGTTGGTATCAAGAAATTTCTCAGATAACAACCCTCCCATTACTGTTCCGTACCTGCACCATAGAAAGCTAAATCTGTGTGAGGAAAAAAGAAGTGGATTAAATAATAACTGCAGCTTAAGGTTGATTATCACAACTCAAAAGTCAGAGCAAAACAGACGAAACAAACAAACAATTTGAGACCCACCCCCTTCCTTACCAAATCTTCATCTTTTTACTCCCTACGTCCCACTATTTTTGTCCGTCGTAACCATTTTGTGTTGTTCGATTATTTTTGTCCCTTACCATATTTATTAATGTCTATGTGACTCACATTAGTTCCTACTTTTTCTAATTTTTTTCATTACAATATCAACCAAGCAATTCTACTTTTCTGGATTTATGTGTGACTATCCTATGTCCCGAAAATAGTGAAATGGAAGGAGTATAAAGGAAAAGACTTACCATTAGAGCTAGAAAATGCTACGAGCTCATTCGGCAAAGGTAAAATTTGGTCAAAATGGATAGATATGTTGAATTTGCTCAGATTGAGGCCAAAATGCCTCGATGAGCTGAATTATCTAAACATGTATATAGATCATTTTATATATTTTCTCCATCCCAAAATAAAGTTTACATTTTCCTTTCTGGAAGGAACCAAAATAAAGTTTAAAATTTTTTATTTTCATATTAAGGAAATGAGTATGTGGCTCACTAAATATCTCTTTCTTCTAATCAAATTTCTAGCACACTCTTTACTTTTAACACTTTTCATAAGATTTGTGAAGTCAATTCTGTAAACTTCACTTTGGAACGGAGGGAGTAATATACGAATATATATAAAACAAGGCAAATACATCTTATCATAATGTAATAAGCTTCAATTGAAAAGTAATTTATGTGTTACTTTAAGTTAGCTGATTCAGTCAGTACGAGAACAACAACAACAAGCCACTATAATCCCAACTTTGTTGTGGTTTGGGGGTCAAGATCTACCCAATGTTATCCCTGTTAAAACAGAGACTGTTAGTGTTTGACTCTAGATACATTGCTGCATTTACTATCCAAAAATTCATAAAAAACAAGAAGCAAGAGAAGTTTAATGTGTCATTTTGATTGAGTCTATTATGTGCCTGAAACTAAAACATTGTCAATAACGACTCTTTTAGCTTCATTGGCAACGGATGGAAGCTGATTCAATGAGTGTAATATTTGGTAGAAAATGTGATTGATGTGCCAAATATATCATTCTACCAAAGGGGCATTAAATCCACTTTATTGTCATCTGTAAACATATTAATCAAAGAAAGCAGTGTTTCTATTGGAATGCTGACTAAAACTGTTTTCTGTGTAATTTCATTAATAAAGTTTGATGTTCAATGGCAGCTGATGATATATAATCTATTACTCACGAAAAGAAATGAATTAGCAGATATATGATGCAAACACACAAACATGAGGAGAGATAGAGAGAGAGACGTTATAAGTTTAACTCCAAATTGTAGACAAAGCTCTGCCATTTTCTGTTGAGGACGCATATCAACTATTGAATGTTGCACCTACAGAAATTGACAATATTATCCTGAGCTAATTAAGTTGAGCAACAAATGCAAAATATTGAGTACAACATACAAATAAACATAACACTTGATATGATACGGAGTACATCAAACCTGATTGCTAACAACTGGGATGCCATTTTCCAAGATTATATGTAATCTCTCGGTGTCAAAGTTGGTTAAAGCAACCGTCTTTATCTTACCTGTATAGCAGAGACACCATAATCAAATGTATTAACAGAAAAGGATTGAATTGGTGTGTGGTGTGAAGAATGCTACGAGATCATAAAACAACTAACCTTCTTCTTTCAGATCTGTTAGATGCTTCAATGCATCTAGGTACCCAAGATTCGAGTAATCCCACCTGATACACATGGTAATGACATGTGATATATGTAACATATACTCCGTATTAATTTAAGTGGCCTTATAGCAGCAAGATATTATTGGCTAAACCTTAATAAACGGATAAATTTGAGGCAAACCGAAAAGATAATTTTGTTATTATTACATGTTCCACTACTACATTACTTGCAGCTAAGAGTAAAGACAATCACTACCAATGAAATTGAAGCATGTCCAGAGATGCAACATCCATTCTCTTCCTTGAAACATCAATGTTTTGTCTAACAAAGCTACTGGTCATTTTCACAGGTGGTGGCACCCATTTGGTAAGGCTGCATTGCACTTTGAATGATCAGTGAAGCCAATTGCTTCCAAGACAAAACAATAAGATTCTAATGCAGCAAAGCCATTGCAATTTGCAAGCTACTACACTTCTTTAACTCACCCTCTTACAGATTCCAGATACTCTGGAGGACGCTCTCGGCGAACTCTATTGATGAAGATGCCAAAAAGATCTTCTGCTGGTCCATCTGCACAAAAAATCACGATTGCAGTTTCGAATAATGCTCATTTCATTTAGTCTTATTATGTTTGTGTTCTTATAAAGAATACTCGTTATTGGACGGACAACGCTTAAGCTACATCCGCGTGCACGAATATCAAATATACATACTCACTCTCATCAATCTCAAGCAAACCATAATGCTTAAAAATTGAAGTTTCAAATATGCCTATCTTTGTAAAGAATGTGTGTAATACTTTTATGTGGGGTTCTTAACACAACTAGTGAGCAATAAGACATTGGGGTTAGAGTAAAGATATGGGCAGGGAGAAAGACTCAGAGAATACCTAAAACATTTCAAGAGCCCTTTAGTGAAAAGCTTAACTGATAGAAGAATAGTTAAATATGAGTATCTATAATAATGGAGACAGAGAAGAGTACAGTGGTCGGCCATGTCGAAGGTAGTGAGACCAGCATCAGCGTGTTTGAGCATCGCCTCAACGGCGTCGTTTCTGTCGATTCTTCCCCATCCGCCGCTGGTCTGCCACATCCCGTTCAGGATTCTACATATTTCCACAGAATCATTGCCGTTCTTCAGCGTCACCGTCCGGTCCTTCTCCGCCACGGCCGTGCAGCACCTCGCCGCCGCCGCTCCTCTCGGATTCTTCCGATCACCTCCACCGCAAGTCCGCCGCTTCGCGCCAATTTTAGACGCAGAGAAGCTCGAGGAAGCGAAAGTGCTGGGAGGAAAACTGGAAACAGAGTGGCGAAGAGAAAGTCCAGTTGCTGCCATTTTTGGCTTCTGAAAGAAAAATGAGAGAATTTTGAACCTTCAAGAGAAAGAAAGTGTGGTAGTAATGAGTCCTCCTTCCCAAACTTCTTTTTCATCTCAATCTATTGCATTCTCTCTAATTCCGTTTATCAGCTCTGATTAGTTTCACATTGCAAATTACTCTACTCCACTTCTATGAATAAGGAAAAAACATACTCCCTCCGTCCTATATCTTTCTTCCCGTTGCGCAAAATGAACAAAAATCCCAAGTTTTTTCAATCTATTTTATTTAAATATTGGTATAGAAATAAAAAATAAAACATACATATTTAAAAACTACATCAAAAGTTCAACAAAACAAGTGGTGACAAGAATATTTTATTTTATCATATAGGCCATGAAAAAACACAAATAAATATAAATTCCCGTGAAGTTGGAATAGTGCTCTGGAAAAAAAGTTTTAGGACCGAGGGAGTACAAAATTAATTTTAAAGTTTACTTGCACTCTACTAGCTTTGCACCTTAAAATTTGGAGTAATATTTTAAATACGGAGTAGTACTCAATCACAATGTATTTTTCTAAATTAATTCTCAAGATTAACTAATTATCAAAATGGTATTCGTTAATTATAGATAATTTTTAGCTCAGTCCATTGACTAACGGCTGTTAATGTTACTTTGTAATTGGATACTTTCTCATATTGGTCTATTTTCAAAAATAAAAATACATTAATTATAGAAAAAATATTTTAAATATTATAGGATGAGAATATAATAATAAAAACTATAAATATAATTTTAGAAATTTGAAAATAAATGTTTTAGATTATTTAAAATTGTTTAGAAAAATAGTATCTAAATAAAATGTTTAACAAACATTATTTATATGTCAATTGCTCCAACGTTCCATGACATTAGGAACTAATGTCATGGGATGACTCAGGGCGCTTCGGTGCCCCGTTCGTAAAATTGACGGTTCATACTCCCTTAACCCCGATAAACCTTCTTACCTCGCCCCGATCCGAACACACCCCACCCCCCCTCCAATTGCATCCCACAATTTGGATTTTGACTTTGCCTCAACAAGCGTTCTGCTCATAATCCATCAGATGCAGACACCATTTTAGCTGCCAAATTGCTTCTGGAAAATTTCTCAATCTTCTGTTCTTCATGTTCTATCTGCCATTTCAGCCTCTCATCTTCTCGATCTAATCGACCCTCTGCTGTTACACCCTCTAACTCACTCTCCAGTGCTGCTGCGGTAGGAACGGGTCGGATATATTCTTGCTTGAAATTCGATTTTCCGAGTTCTAGTTCTTGAACTCCAGGAATGGTATTATCTTCCTCTATTGTTGGGCCAAAGGTATTTCCCTTAGCAGTTTCGTTTCCAAATTCAAATGCATTTTCTTTCAGACATTTTCACATACATGCGGAAGGCAATATTCCAGCGAAGATTTTACCCACCAATTTGTCCTTTGGGCTCGGCAAGACCCGTCTGTGTTCTTCCCTGTCATTGAAGACTCCATCAGAGCGCTTTTCTTCGTTTCCATTGAACTGTACTGGTTCGCACTCAGTTGCAAAGACAGGATCTGAGAACCCTTTCTTGAATAGCCTTAAAAATGTCTCTGTGGAATCCATAAAATCAAGACTTTCCCAACTGACCCCCCTTGACCTGTGCAAGTGGTCTCTGGTGTTTTCATTGGCAATTGCAGCTTCAAGATGGACCGTGGGCGCGCTCGTGAACCCATTCTTCTGGATGTACTTAAGCTGGTCTTGGGTGTTCTGGCCTTGGATGGTGGCAATTGGAATTGCCATGTATGGGTTTTATTGCCTCAGAAAGCATTTGCGCGGCGAAGCCAAGGAGTTTGAACAACTTGCCATTGTCACCGCGGCTTTCACTTGGCTAACATTAGTCCCACCTGCTCACTTCAATGGCTTTCTTGAGGGATGGCCGGTTGTGTTCTTTTTCGTGTACCATTATTTCTTTTTCCTCAATGTGAGTGTTAGGAAGCGGCTTTATGGCGACTTGTTCCCAAGAGAGCATGATCCCAAGTGGGACATTAGCCTTCCCAATTGGCAGAAGCTTTTGTTCTGTGGTGGTGTTCTTCTTGGGCATTGGCTTGCAGCTTTTGAAGGACCAGAGTTGCACCTCATTCCTAGTGGGTGGTGGATCAATGCAGGCACGTGGGCTTTGATCACGGCGACGATATTCATGCAGTATCATTCAACTCTGTACTTGGCCAATTACTCCGAGAAGGTAGTGGTCCCCACCGCGGTCGTGCAGTTTGGCCCTTACCGCATCGTTCGTCATCCCATCTATGCGTCAACCATGTTCTTGTTCGCTCTGTTTTGCATCACTTTGAGGGCTCCTCTGAGCACTCTCTTTGTCATCGCGGTTTGCCTGATGTACTATGGCCAAAAGGCCAAACTGGAGGAAGCCTTGATGATTGGGACATTTGGCGAGAGATACTTGGAGTATGCCGGGAAAGTTAAGTATAGACTCATCCCCTTTGTTTATTAGTTTGAGATGACTTGATTAACCTCTTGTTGGACCTTTTTATGTGCAAGATGGTTCATGATGCTCCAGAGAACATTGTACTTCTGGTTTATGTGATTTCCAATATACATTCATTCTAATGGTTTTATCCCTTTTCTTTCTCCCGCATTGCTACATCACAAGCTGCAGCTTAGTGAATTTGAACTTGGTTTCTAGCCTGTTTGCAGTGGAATTTTTATGACCTTTAGAATTCCACAAAAGCTTTTGGGACTGAATATGTGTGTGTGTGTGTGTGTGTGTGTATGGATGTATGTATGTGTTGGTATATGCACTTCCTCTTGTTGCTTCAATGCTTCTCAACATTGAACATCTGAATATTGATGCTTTTGGATGTGTATATTATTAGCATACAACGCTCATTTGTGCTTTTACAGACAATACTCATTGGTGAAAATGTTCACACCAAGTGTGAATGGTGTACAAGATGAATTGAACAATGTTAAACTTAGAAAGACAAAGTTATAAAATTTACAAACTCTTATGAGACCATCCAATTTATCTTTTCAGCTTAACAAAAAAACATAAAAATATTAAAGAATTAAAGAATAATAAAAACTGATTAGCCAACAAAAAAATGAAATATAGGCCAAATAGCTCCAGCAGCTCATATACTTCGGAAAATAGGTACTGATACCCTTTTGTTTTCGAAATATATTTCTAAAATTTATATGGTTTTAAAATGTTGCACATCACCCCTACCGACTTTTTTTCCATAAACTTTTTTGGGGAAGAGGAGACATTGTTGTTTAATTTTTAAACCACAAGAGGCACCAGAGCCCAAAGGTTAATTCTTTTTTTATCCAAAGTTAGTTTCCTTGTCATAGAGAGAATGATTAGTTACTTTTCCATTACCACACGCTCCCATATATAAAACGAGGATAGAGTTTGCATGTGAAGCCAAATGGGCTTATGATACATGAATTAAAAATTACGATCCGTAATACATACTATACCTACACGAGAGTAAATAATTTATAGGTTCCTTTAAAATTTTATACATATCTATTTCTGTGATCATTTAATTAAATGATTTTTAACATTATATTTTTTCTAACATTTTTCAACTTCTTCCAGTTTTTTCTAACTTCTTCAAGTCTCTTTCAACTCCATCTAATTTTATTCCAACATCCAATTTTAGAATTCTAACTGAAAAGGAAAAGCATCATAACTATGTTTTAACTTTTAGCCTTTCAATAAAAGTGTTATTTGTATATTTTTTCTTTTTTCATTTCATTTCCCATTTCTTCCTCCTTTATTTTATTTCCTTTGTCTATTTTTTATTTTCTTTTTGCACAAAAATTAAATTATGTAACTTGAGAAGATAAAGCTAGTAAATCATAATTTATTTTTACTTAAGTTATTCTTTTTTAAACCCAAACATTTTTTAAAATTTCAAATATTATAAAGATTAAATTTAAAAAGAAATTAAAAACGAAGGGAAAATCGGATAGTAAGTTGTGATGCCCCTTATGGTTTGGAAAATAGGCACCAATACCCTTCCATTTCGCCAAAAAAAAGAATGGTAAATAGTCGGAGGAAGTTCTATGCATCATTTTAATACCATAATGATTTTAGAAATAAGTTATGAAAATCAAAGTATATTAATATTTATTTTTCAAACTGCGAAGGCACTAGAGCTATTTGACCTTGAAATATAATACTCGGTATTATTAGATAATAAAAATTGTTTTTGTGACTATAATAATGTTCAAACGAAGTCTTTTTTTAGATGTACAAATAAAATCTTAATAGGACAAGAACAATTCTCCAAAGGAAATATTATGGTTTAAATGTTAAGCATGTGAACTACTTATATCCTCTCATTCCTTTTTTTTAAAAGAGTTATTCTCCCAACAAGATTCCAGTTTAAGAAATCATTCGAGTAAAATATAGAGAAAGTATCAAAAAAAGAAATTTATGTTTTTTTTCTTTAAATAAAAGTTCACATTATGACAATGTAACACTATATAAAAACATTTTATTATACTTTTTGATAATGTACATAATCACGATTGATAATGTAAATGTAATTTAACTGTTATTTCGAGAATAAAAATATGAAACTTCTATTTTGATTACTCCTACTTTAATCTTTTTCTCTTTCTAGTTTTGACATTACTTTCCATTCCAATCTTTTTATAGACATTCACAAATACTCCGTATAATGATATCTCTAAAAAGTGAGATTAAAAGTGATTTTAAAATAGAGATGAGTTGTATTTGGCATTTTTCATTCTTTAAACATTAAAAACCAAATAGTCCGTCTACTTTATCACATTGATTTGCCGGCTCCCTGTTAAACCCCACTTCTAATTGGCGGAAGAGCAGCAGCAGCCGCCGCCGCCGCCTACTACCATGAACTCCTCCGGTGACAACCAGCGATGCAAGAAGAGGAAGAAAGTTTTGACGCCAGAGATGCAATTCCGTTTAAGCCTCGACCAGTGCTCCAAAAACAAAGACCTCGCCACCGCAATCTCCCTCTACGACGCCGCCGTCTCCCAACCATCCTCAATCCGCCTCTCAAACCAACATTTCAACTCATTCCTCTATATTTGCTCCAATTCCGTTTCCAATCCGGAAACCAAGCAGTCCGCAATTGAATTTGGTCTCCGTGTATACCAGAATATGGCTTCCTGCGGCGCCATCCCCAATGAGGCTACCGTCACCTCCGTTGCCCGCCTGGCCGCCGCCAATAACGATGGAGATGCTGCCTTCGAGCTTGCAAAAGGTGTCGGGTATGCCGGGAGGCTTAGGACATATGGACCGGCTCTCTTTTGCTTTTGTGGAAATGGGGATGCTGATAAGGCCTATAAAGTGGAGGAGCAGATGGTATCCATTGGTCTGCAACTTGAAGAGCCCGAGCTTTCTGCTCTGTTAAAGGTGAGCATAACTGTTTCCATTGGTATTTGGTATTAGAGTATTGCCATATATGTTAAATATCTATTCAAATTGAGGTTAGTAATCGAGCTACTTCATGCTGCTCTCCAAAAAAGATATAGAGTACTTTCTTTATGCTGTTTCCTGTTAAACGTAGGCATATAGGAAATACATACTTTTGTTCTTCTTGTTGGCTGTGGCTTATGGGGCTTGACGTGCTTTTTTTTAAACCATTCTTTTGATTGTGTTATTTAAGGTGAGTGTGGAGAGAGGGATTGAAGAGAATGTCTATAAATATTTGCACAAGTTGAGAATGGCTGTAAGGGGAGTCAGCGAGATGACAGCAGAGATCATAGAGAGCTGGTTTAGAGGGGAAGTTGCGGTTAAGTCTGGTTTACTTGAATGGGATGCTAATCAGATGAAAGAAATGATTGCACGAAATGGAGGTGGGTGGCATGGACTTGGATGGCTTGGGAAGGGCAACTGGGTGGTGCAGAGATCAAATATTGCTTCTGATGGCCGGTGTCTCACTTGTTCAGAGCTGTTGGTGTGTGTTGACATTGATAGGGCAGATACCGAGATGTTTGCACATTCGGTTGCATCCTTAGCCATAGAAAGGGAATCCCAATCCAGTTTTAAAGAGTTTCAGGTGAGGGAATCGTCTAATTGTATTTATTGAAGAAGAAATGCCAAATGATTGTTTTGAAAAAAAGATCTGTACGTAATTTATGCCTAGGATAGTAGAATTAGTATGCTCTTCTGTATTTGAATTCTAGTATCCATTTACTAGCCAATATTTTGATCCTTCTATTTATCTTTTTGTAAAGGATTGGCTGGAAAACCATTCTGAATTTGAAGCTGTAGTGGACGGAGCAAATGTCGGGCTCTATCAACAAAACTTTGTCGAGGGCTGCTTTAGTGCTTCTCAGGTCATTAATTAATCTTTGAATTGCCATTGCTTTGCTACTTCAAATCTTTCTATTTGATGTTGAAATGGTTACTAAGGTTTTATTTATTCATAATTTGCAATAGAGCAGCTTATTGCAGTTGTTAATCATTTGCATAATAGGAGCAATAAATGGCCCCTTGTTGTCTTGCACAAAAAGCGTGTTCGGGCACTTCTTGAAAATGCTACCCACAGAGAGCTATTTGAGAAATGGATAAATGAAGGAGTGCTTTATCCAACACCTTATGGATCGAATGATGACTGGTATATTTCATCTCTGATCCGAATCTTTCCATTCAAATATTTATAATGATACGTAACCTTGCTTTGCTTTCAATTATCTACAATGTTTTTCTTATGCATATATGCACTAAAATCTAGGTACTGGCTTTATGCTGCTGTGAAACTCAAGTGTTTGCTTGTGACAAATGATGAAATGAGAGATCACATTTTTCAGCTTTTAGGTAGCAATTTCTTTACCAGATGGAAAGAAAGACATCAGGTTGGCATGCTTCTTTAACTTCATATCCCTCTTCTGTTCAACACTCTTGTTGTGTTGAAGCTTTCTAATATTTCATTCATTAATTTCTCTATCTGAGTTGCCATAGTTGTGATATAGTTCTGGGAAACCTTGTTTGTTTTGTAGTGCATCAAAATGAAAAAAAACACTCTTTCATCTGATCCACCTATACAGTTGTTGCTCTTGAGAAAAGAGAACATGTAACCATGGTTTGTTACCTATTTCGCAGGTACGGTACACATTTTTGAAAGGCAGCCCAAGCATTTCATCCCCACCCTCATTTTCCATTGTCATCCAGGTATTTGTGGTATTAGTTTTCTTTCCTCTTTTATCACTTCCTTTTTCCACCTACCTTTCTTTGTGTAAATAATTGCTACATTACTACATCTGGCAATGAGTAAAATCTCTCCCCTAGAATTATTTATTATTATGTCCTTATAGAGTCGTCTTACCAGAAACAATCATCTTTTGATAAGTTTCCATATTTAACTAAGTTTCCCTTTCACTCTCTTGCCCTTTGGATTACCAAAAGAACATTTGCTTGAAAGTCTCCACCATCTTTACATTTACCTCAGAGGATAAAGATTATATCATCACTGTTATCCCCCAAAAGAATCACCGAGAGATGAGATAAATCTCACAAACATATGCTAGATTGAAACCCTTGATGTGGGATACTCCCCTCAGTTCAGACGGGGTTGAACAATTGAAAGGGTAGAGAAATGGGCCAAATTGACCCGTCTCTAATCAGTAGCCATCAAGTGGGTGGCCGGGTGGGCGCCCTACAAATCACTACCAGACCATACAATGCCATATTAAATTGGGTCTAACTCATCTCAAAAGGTTATATTTACCTCTCAATTATGTACTAGTTTCAAATTCTGTAAACCGATGTGTGATACTCAACAATCAAAATGTGAATGCTGATTTTCTGTCTTGGTGTTTCAGGAATCTGAGAAAGGATCTTGGCATGTGCCCCTGGCAAGTGAATCTGATGAAGAGTCTTTGAGGGCATGGCTCTGCATCACAAGACCATACTGCAAAGACTTGAATGATAAGGTACAAGATAATCTAGCAGCTTCTGAAACCAGTGAAATCCCTAGCAGTGATCATCGATCCCCAGTTCCAAACGGGAATTCTGATTCTTCAAACGACTTTAGTAATAACCCTCTGTTAATAGCTGGTAAGAGGAAAGACAGGACTTGATCTTCATTGAACTGTCTGCAATGCATCGTCTCTTGAATGCATGAACGTTTACAAAATTGTAACCTGATATTCACATAAAAAAAGTTATAGATGTGCAACATTTGAGCAAATTCTGAATAAAAATTTGAATTTTAACATATGATCTTGAAATACAGTACTAATTAATCTGCCAATGGTCATGAAACAATGTCCCTCTGTTATTACACTAATTAATCTGAGAAAGGATCCTGGCATGTGCCCTGGCAACTATTATCACATATACTTGTTGCATTATATTTTTGCTGATTGATAAATTCTTCATCCATCTCGTAATTATTTTCTAATTTCTAAGTTGCACGGAGATGGAGACGAGTACTCATACTGGTATGGGGCTGAGAATCACCAACTTTTCGATTCTTTTGCAAAGAATCTAAGTGTCGGGACATCCTCAATTAACCAAATGCGGATGTTTCGAAGACGGAGAGTGACACTTGTTTTAAGAATCTATGCAACTTAGATTATTTTCTTATACGAGACTCGGAGATTGACCTTATTTTTAATAAAATAGATAGCGTAGTTATGTTTCCTGCAATGAATTTTTTTATATGGACCACAGTTTTTTTTAAGCGAAGTGAAATTTTGGGTCAATCTAAATAAGAAAATATGAAGATATTTATGAAGGAGTGTACAACTACGTTCCCTTTGAGATGTGGGAATATTACTGTTTAACTAGAAGTCTAGAGTTCCATCTTAAGAGTATAAAGCAGTGACAAGTAGGGTTGTAAAACCAACGAATAATTTTTATTCGATTCATGATTTGTATTCGAAACCAATGATTCGTATTTGAAAAAATGAATTTAAATAAGAATATAAATATTTATTAGAATTTAAAACAAAATGAATACAAATATTTATGTATTCTATTTGATATGTTAATGAATATATTCGAATTTAAATACCCCATAAAAAATTATATTCGATATACCTGCTTCATAATGTATACAAAGCATAATATACAAAGTACGGAGTACTTCATAATACGCAGTAAATACATAGAGCTCTTAATATACATGGGCAAGGTTTGCATGTACCACATCCTTCCCAAACCCTACTTTCGTGGGATCTATTTAACTAGATCGTTGTTGTTAATTTGGACATGTCATTTTTCGTACAAAGTATTGCCTCCGTTGACTAAAATACTCTCTCTTTCATTTATTTCTTTCACCATAAACTATCACTTTCTATTAAAAATTACTTTTTACTCCTACTAATTTCTATTATATCTCTTACATCATACTTTTTCACTAATAATCTACCTATCATATTTTACTTTTACTTCTCACATCAAGGATAAAGTTAGAAATTCAATTACAAATATACACTCCTTATTTTTTCTATTAGTCAAAATAGAAACCGTTTTAAAGAATGGATGGTGTATATGATTAATTTGTGGGGTAATAATTTTTGAAGCTATAAAATGCAAAAAAAATCAAAATTTATATTTTATATAGAATACGAATATGAACAGAATATTTGAATTTAACATCAATTCGAATATGAATAGTAATAATTATTTGAATTAAAAACGAATATGAATGATGGTACCACTTTTCAAATACGAATAAAATTACATAGTGATGGGCGATATCCAGTGGGCAGCCCAAATGAACCGCTTGTACAGCTTCGGGTCAGACACTCGGAAAGTACTCAGGTCTGGGCCGGCCCACAGAGCCGGGCCCGGTTGACTTTAGACCAAGAGTAGCTGGCAGAGCCAGTCCGGAGAAGGAGACGGAGCAGATTGGCCGTTACAGAGCCGGAAAAAGGGGATCGCGCCCTTAACGGGATAGACTCCATCAATTATGCGTAACCTTAATTGCATATAGCTCATGTATAAATAGAGGAGACCCGAAAAGGGGAAATTCAAGCAAAATCAAGCTAATAATACATACCCCATTCTCGAATTCTTGTTCTTAATTTTGTTCTTACGATCCGCTTAACGGATCGGATTATTTGGTGGATTTATTGTCCATCAAATTGGTGCTCTCATTGAGAGTTCGAGAATCATACTCAGAGGAAATCCTCCATTAAGACGATGGTGCAAACGCGCAGTAACGCCAATGTAGGTACCGGAGTTCCCCAACAGGGGGAGAACAGCACCACTGGAGGTCGGAACCCTCCCATCACCACCGGGGAGGCTGAGGCCCTCATTTAGAGGGTT
>OOIL02005153.1:1502579-1578854 GCA_900332095.2 Cuscuta campestris | reverse complement strand
AGCGAATCGGCGGGCCATGATTACCTATTTGTGGAGATCGTGCCCAGACGTCACGCGGAACCCAAGGAACGGCCCGGATTCCCGCTGGAGCGCCCACGTGGACTTTGCAAACTCCCCATTCTTC
The DNA here is from genome assembly GCA_900332095.2 of Cuscuta campestris. Classification (NCBI taxonomy): domain Eukaryota; kingdom Viridiplantae; phylum Streptophyta; class Magnoliopsida; order Solanales; family Convolvulaceae; genus Cuscuta; species Cuscuta campestris. Next base: position 1,578,730 of record OOIL02005153.1, on the reverse strand, counting down.
CACTTGGCCCAGCTGAAGAATGAGGAGTTGGGGGGCTTATGATGGGCCGATATCCAGTGGGCAGCCCAAATGAACCGCTTGTACAGCTTCGGGTCAGACACTCGGAAAGTACTCAGGTCTGGGCCGGCCCACAGAGCCGGGCCCGGTTGACTTTAGACCAAGAGTAGCTGGCAGAGCCAGTCCGGAGAAGGAGACGGAGCAGATTGGCCGTTACAGAGCCGGAAAAAGGGGATCGCGCCCTTAACGGGATAGACTCCATCAATTATGCGTAACCTTAATTGCATATAGCTCATGTATAAATAGAGGAGACCCGAAAAGGAGAAATTCAAGCAAAATCAAGCTAATAATACATACCCCATTCTCGAATTCTCGTTCTTAATTTTGTTCTTACGATCCGCTTAACGGATCGGATTATTTGGTGGATTTATTGTCCATCACATAGTATTTGGTTGCACTAATTCACAACCCAATTTAGACAATTTTCGTTCATTTGGTAAGTGCATAACACTTCCAGAGTATGCATTTAGGTAGTTCTATAATGACAACACCGATGGAATGAGGTCATCGATCGTGATGCTGCAATAACGACATATTGCGTAGACGTGGACACATGGCATGTGAAATATGGCCCATTTTCTACAACTAATCATTTGTTGGCTAAAATGCATGATAATTTCATCTTCTCTACTATTAGCTCAAACGTGGCCCTCAACAATGATCGGGTAAATCCCTTGTTGCAGATGATGAGGGATTATACGACAATGCAAACGATTGTGTTCTATGCGTCTCACCTCGTTCCAAACATATTTTGGGAACTTTGACCTCGCTTGTTGCAATGTAAATCTATCTGTCTGCCTTTCTCAAAATAATTTGTAACAGCTCGACACATCCTGGTCAGAAGTATCCACTTATAGGATTGTAGATTGACCCCAGAAACTAATATAAGTTTTTATCGCGCATTTTGTCCTCACTCATGCACGCCCAGGGAACTTCCGAGGGGGTCACCCATCTTAAAATTGCTTCAGGTCTAACACACTTAAAATTGCTCGAAAAGAGGATGCATCTTGTTGGTATAAGTAGTACTATCAATCTTTTGAGCTCTTTCCATTCCCATGTTAACACGAGCTATTACATAATTTTACTATTCTCTCATAGGTTGTCAAAAAAAATTAATGTATCGTTTACCTTTGACTTTTGCTGACCAGTACTGATCGAAACATGTTTTATAGAAGAGTAAATTCTCAAAATTACTCTTTCTAATAAGGTATTTTCTCAAACTAGTCATCAATAAACAATAATTAGCAATGTGGTCCTTTGTAATTTAGATTTATTCCCTAAATAGCCTTCTGTCGAAAAATATCAATTAAATGTCAGTCAAAAGTAAGGTATTTGGTATTTGTAATTATCACATAGACTTAAAATATGTTCTCAAAATGCTCCTTTATAATTAAGTATATTTCCAAATTGATAATTTCTAAATAAATATTTTCCCGAAATGGAGTCCATGAGCCTACTCGTGGTGGGTCCGATCCCCCAGCAGCCACTCACTTAATTTGAAAAGATCATTTTGAGGACTTATTCATAGTTTAGATTATGAAAAATAAAAAATACCCTTTCTTTAACTATTATTTAATAGAAATTTTTGACAGAGGACTATTTAAGAAATACGCTTCAATTGAAAGGACTACATTGGTAATTATTTCTTATTGAAGACTAATTTGGGAAAACACATTATCAGAAAAGATCGTTTTGAGAATTTTTACTCTTTATAAAAAAGAATGAGTCTCATCCCTGAGAGTTTTTCTCAAATCCAATCAGATAATCACTGAAAGATGTTGAATTAAATTTTAATCGTTGATTCGTGATAAAAAATGAAACCTGCACATAATACTTAGAAAAACTTTATGTTTAACATAATTATCTCGTGGTGATGTTAAGATGTTTTATGTTTCTAGGTCTAGCATTGATGGGGAATTAAGTCTGCATTTACTACTGCACACCCTAAAAAGAGAGGTAATCAAGTGGCCAGGCTGGCCTCAGGCCCTCAGTCGCCTGCCAACCCGGCGTCTTTTCCTAAAGCTTACTCCGTATCTTGTTTCCACCCGTCAGACACGACTAATAATTGCTCTATCCCCCACATTGATTCCCATTTCCCAAATGGCAACGCTCTTCTTCTTCTCTGTCTCTCCCAAATTCTTTCCATTTCCTTTTGTTCTTATCTCGCCCATCTTCCTCTCAAGAGTCAACTCAACCATTAAAATCCTTCTGAAACTTATTCAGATCTCTCTACCCATTTATAGATCCGTATCACTGGGCTCATTCAATATACATGATGAGTGAAGACCGGAGTGGATCTTTCCATTTTCCTCCAAACATGAAACATAATCGCAATATACTAATTCTCCCCAGGTTTTTACACGTTGTTTGTTCTAAACTTTAGCAAAAATCCGTTCTTTTCAAATATATATATCCCATTGGGCAGCGTTTGGGTCTTCTGCAAACACCATGAAGCGGAAAATGCGCCCAGTTTTCAGCGCAATTGTGTTCTTAGCACTGGGTATGACGCTTATTGTCCGTGTTTTCCTCAGATACTGCTCAATTGAGTCAAGAATTGAAAACCCTTTTGCGAAAATGGCCCAAAAAGTGGTCTTCAATGAGACCCTTACCAAGTACGCACGCATAGACATTGGGGAGCCTCAGTTGAGGAAGGAGGTTGAGGAGCTGTTAGAAGGTAATCTCCGAACTCATGGCCGTCATAGATCTTTCCTGTCTTCTGGTAGACATCGTATTGATCTTAGAATCAGGTCGTCTGATGGTATGCCACTGCAGCTCCGGTCCCCTGAGTTTGACATCCTATGGTCTGGTTTTCGGAGGTGTTTGCGTGATTGGTTCCGTAATAGGAGGTTTCAGACAAGCTCCATGATTGACTTTTTCTTTGAAGTGAAGGCTTTGATTGATAAGCATAATGGGAAAACAGAGAAGATGAACAAGAAGAGGAGGTTTAGTTCATGTGCTGTTGTGGGGAATAGTGGGATTCTATTGAATAGTGAGCAAGGGAAGTTGATCGATGGCCATGAGGTTGTGATCCGTTTAAACAATGCCAAGATCGAAGGGTATGAGCGTAATGTGGGATCGAAAACAAGCTTTTCGTTTGTGAATAGCAACATATTGCATCTGTGTGCGAGAAGGGAAGGGTGTTTCTGTCATCCTTATGGCCCAAATGTGCCCATAGTTATGTACATTTGTCAGCCAGTCCATTTCTTCGACTACATGTCGTGCAATTCGTCTTTCAAGGCACCTTTGATTGTCACTGACCCACAATTCGATTTGTTGTGTTCTATGATTGTAAAGTACTATTCTTTGAAACGGTTCGTGGAGGTTTCGGGGAAGAATGTGGATGAATGGGGGGCTTCACATGATGGGGTTAACTTCCATTACTCTTCGGGTATGCAGGCTGTTATGCTGTCTTTGGGAATGTGTGAGGAAGTTAGCATTTTCGGGTTTGGGAAATCGGCATCAGCCAAGCATCATTACCACACTAATCAGAAGGCTGAGCTCAAGCTGCATGACTATGAGGCAGAGTATGATTTGTATGGGGATTTGATGGAGAGGCCTCAGCTAATTCCCTTCCTTCCCGATAAGTTCACGGTCCCACGTGTTTCTATACACCGATGATCGCAAGGTAATGGGAGAGATTTTCTGTCTAAAGACTTAAATCACTTTGATTCATCAATGCCCTGAATTTATCCAACCTCTGATGAGGTGCAAGCCAAGTGTAGAATGTAATGTCAGTTGCTGAATTGTACCCTTTTTTAGTATTTCCAAGTTCTCAAATAGATAGTGTTTTGCTGGAGGTCATCACTTGTAATTCTACTGTTGTCCTTGACATCATGATATGGCCATATGGGAAATGAGCTTTCTAGGAAGTTGAGTAATTATGCAGTGCTTTTATTTTTGTAAAGCTCAATTATCATTTATACCTTCATGTTTTTGGGATGGATAAAGTTAGGGGTACCCAAAATTCTGTACCCTAACTTGCAAACCAGTGTATCACAGATAACCGTTGTTTGTGTCTGTGCACAGATAATGGTTGTCTGTGTGTGTGATACACTGGTGTGCAAGTTGTACTACAAAGTTTGAATCATCCTAGCACATCCATTTTGTGTATTGTTTATTTTTTGGACAACCGAGGCACTGACAATAATATGCAGGCAGTAACATGTTGAAAAGCATGATGCTTGAGCTCTTTTGTCCACTCTAGTTATTGGAAGCATTGTGTGTGGGGGTGTGGGGGGGGGGACATGTGGGATTGGATTCCCTAGAGATTGGGAATAGGCACAATGAACAATATCACCAGTGTCTATGCTTCTTCGTACCATGTCATGTACTCCACTTTGTACCCAAAGCATTACCCTGACATTAAATATAGGTACAAAACTAGTATTATGCTAGTGTTGCACCTACATTTAATGTCAAGGTAATACTTTGAGGTACAAAGTAGGGTACAAATATGGGGTACATGTAAGCATACTCCCAAAATAATTTCAGTAGTCTTTCTTGTAAGTTGTAACATGAATAAAAGTCATTAACTCACATACATTTTCGATTAACTCATTGACTAGTGGTCCTTGTCCCTTAAAACTCTGCAATCTAAGTATGAGGCAGTAACACCTAGACCTGGTAAAAAAAACCCGATATGTTATTGATCTGAGATTCGATTTGAAAATGCTGGGTTTTGAGCAAAGGCTTAGTTGATTGGACTCGAAATGACCCGCTAAAAATGGGTCAAACCTGACCGATACCGAACACGACCTTACCGACCTGCTAATGCAAGGATTTTTTAAAATCATATTCTTTAATATGAAATATAATGTTATAAAAATAAGATTATTTTGTCATATTCATTTTCTTACTACTCATTTTTAATGTTTAAATTTATATTTTTCACACAAAATTTTAATGATATCACATAATTATCTTATTTTTTCAAAATTCTGCCTGTTTATTTTTTTATTCGTAATATTAATACTAGGTCATAAAAATTACTTAAAATTTCAAAAAATAAATAAAGCTCATAATCCGTTGAGTCAACCCGAACCCGATGCACTAGGTCATGTACATGTATTCTCAACTCAAATCCGAACCCAAAGTGACCGAATCCAAACCCGACATGAACGAGCTATTTGACAGCTCTAGCTAACATCATAGCTACAAGGCCAAAATCTATATGTAAAATCTCTATATGTATAATACTAAGTGTTCCAGTATACGAACTTAAGAGTAAAAAAATACATTTTTGATTGTTTTCACATGAAGGATCTTGGTTTATTGAAATATTTCTTGGGAATAAGGTGGCTCGGGACAAAGATGAGATTTTCTTGTTCCAGCGCAAGTATGCTTTGGCCATTTTGACTGAAACGGAGATGTTCAGGGCACAACCTGCTGCTACTCCATTGACGCTGAATCATGGCTTAGCCCTGGCAACCAGGGCCAAACATCCTGAACCCGGTCGCTACCGCCAAGTGGTTGGTCGCCTTATCTACTTGACTATCTCCGGCCTGTCCTGACTTAGCATATTTTGTTCATACACTCTCTCAGTTCATGGGTGCCCCACGACAGGAACATTGGGATGCCACTCAACAAGTTTCGTGCTACATCAAACCACATATCGGATATGGGCGGTTTCTTCCAACTTCTAATAATCTCTCTCTCACAACTTATTGTGATTCCGACTGGGCAAGTTGCCCGCTTACTCGTCGATTTGTGGCAGGTTATTTTATTAAACTCCGTGAATCTCCAATTTCTTGGCGCACAAAGAAATAGAACATAGTTTCTCGCTCCTTTTCCGAGGCCGAGTATCGCGCCATGGCGCACACAGTTGCGAGCTCAAATGGCTTCGCTCCCTCTTACTCTCATTAGGTGTGCGTAATCACAAACCTATGAAGCTTTTCTGTGACAGTTAAGCTGCTCTCCACGTTGCTGCTAATCTTGTGTTTCATGAACAAAGAAAGCATATTAAGATTGATTGTCATTTCATTCGTGACAAACTTCAGGAATAAGGGTACTTCGTAAAGCTCACATCGCTTCTGCAGAATAACCAGCTGATCTTCTTACTAAAGCTTTACTTATGGCGCCATTTAGTCATCGCTTTACTTATCCTCCATGTTTCCTACTATGATTTGTCTCCTATGATTTGTTTCCTACTAGGAATTATCTTGTCTCTTATAAATCGAGGAGAACTTCTTTGTATTAGACAGAACCACATAATATACAAATTTCTTTCTCGAAATTATTTCCAACAGAACTACGTCACACTTTTGAAAATAATTTTGTGGCCTTTACCATTTCTCTATCTTCTGCATCACTATCAAACATACAATTTCACCTTTTTAAATTTTTGAAGTAAATTTCCAAAACGGTCATTTCTAATAAAAAATTTCCCAAAGTAGTTCTCAATAAGCAATAATTACCAACATGGTCCTTTGTAATTGAGATGTTTTCCTAAATAGTCCTTTTCAAAAATGCCTATTAAATGACAGCTAAATGGAGGATATTTTTTTATTTTTTATTATCTAAATTATGAATAAACCCTCAAAATTGGTCTTTTCAAATTAAGTGGTGGCTGCTAGAAAACGGACTTACCCCGAGTAGGCTTATGGACTCAATTTCGGAAAAATATTTACTTAGAAAATATCAGTTTAGAAAAATACTTAACTATAGGAGCATTTTGAGAATACACTTTAAATCTAGGTGATAAAAAATACAAAATACTTCTATTTTACTAATGTTTAATAGACACTTTCGACATACGACCATTTAGGGAATAAATCTAAATTATAAAGGATCACGCATGTAATTATTATTGCTTATTGAAGACTAATTTGATAAAATACCTTATTAGAAAAGACAATTTTGAAAATTTACTCAAAATTTTTATGTCAATAACTCATTTTTCTTGATTTTTTAATATAGATCAGATATTTAATTTTTTTTTATCAATCATGCTAGAAGTAACCCATGAAATATATCCCAAATTGTACACCAAAACTATGTACTAACATTTCGAGGGTTTACACTGGCACAATATGCTAGTGTGATCAGAAAAATTTACGCAAGCATTTTATGCATGCTAAACCATCATCCTAACATCACACTAGCATAAAATGAAGGTGCATACCTACGGTGTTCAAATAGCTTAATTGACTTTTCATTTAATTCAAATTCAGTTTTACTGTATTCAGTTCGGATAATCGATTTCTTGCCTGTTTTGTCTCATCTTTGTTTTTTTAGACCTACACTATGACAATTGAGATCCCATAGTATATATAAGCTCTAAATTAAACTCCGTGGAACACTGTTTTTTTACACTGAATAATTTACGGCAACGAAGATAGTGTGTTGGTCGACTGTTTTTCGCGAGACAAATTGCGCCGAACTAAACTTCCCCCAAACATACGTTTACCCTCTCAATCATCTCACGCAATTGCACTAATCTTTATCTTCAACTTTTCAAATAATCCAGCTTTATTTTTTTTATTACAGTATAAATTTCAGCAACATTTTCGTAAAATTAAATTCCAATCTCCTCACAAACCCATAGCAGAAAATATAATGAATCTTCTACCACCAAAAGCTTTATCAAATAATCCATGCCTCCTCCTCTCTTTCCCTCTGACCATCATAGGACAGAGCCCTACATGCAAGACCAAATCATACATTAAACCCACAAAATTGGACGTGACAGCAAAAAAATGTGCAACAATAATGAACTCAGTCAGTCCTGCCCATGACCAAATCACCATTCCAGAGAAAGCGCCCATTAAAAAGCAGAGGAAGGCCGTCCTTCCCAATTCTTGCCCTCTAACCCCGGTGGACTTCCTGGAAAGGGCAGCCACAGTGTACGGAGACTGCCCTTCGGTCGTGTACGACGACACGACTTATACGTGGTCGGAGACGTACCGGCGGTGCTTGAGCGTGGCTTCGTCCCTCTCGTCGCTCGGGATCAAGAGGGGCGATGTCGTCTCCGTCTTGGCCCCGAATGTGCCCGCCATGTACGAGCTCCATTTCGCGGCTCCCATGGCGGGTGCGGTTCTGAACACGATTAATCTCCGGCTGGACGCCCGGACGGTTTCCGTTTTGCTCCTTCACAGCGAGTCGAAACTGGTGTTCGTGGACTACCAGTCGACTTCCTTGGTCCTTGAAGCCATGTCTTTGTTCCCATCCGCGGCTTTGTTCAAGCGTCCGATTTTGGTTTACATTAACGAGGAAGAGGATGACAATTACGGGGAGAGGTTCGGCATTGACGGTAACGGTTTGTTTCATGACTGTTACCGAGACATGGTGCGAAGGGGTAGTGGTGGGTTCAGGTACGTGGGGCCGGAGAGCGAGTGGGACCCGATAACGTTGAATTACACTTCCGGCACCACTTCTTCTCCCAAAGGGGTACTCCACTCTCACCGCGGGGCGTTCACCGTCACCGTCTCCAGTTTGCTCCATTGGTCCGTGCTGCCGCAGCCGGTCTACTTGTGGACGCTCCCCATGTTTCATGCCAACGGGTGGAGTTTTGCTTGGGCAATGGCGGCTGTAGGAGGGACCAACATTTGCCTCCGCCAACGAGTTGACGCGAGTCTGATCTACCACGCGATTGAAAAGCACGGGGTGACTCACTTCTGCGGCGTGCCGGCGGTGCTCAACATGCTAGCCAATCACGGGAACGCAAACCCGCTTCGCTCTCCGGTTCACGTCCTCACGGCCGGAGCTCCACCGCCCTCCCCCGTGCTAGGACGGGTTGAGTCCTTGGGGTTTCGGGTGACCCATGGGTACGGTCTGACAGAGACAGGGGGGATAGTGGTGACGTGCGCATGGAAGCCCAAATGGGAGAAACTTCCGCCTTCTGACAGGGCGGCGCTCAAGGCGAGGCAAGGAGTGAGGAGCATCGGGTTTGGCGGGGTCGACGTGGTGTACGCGCACAACGGGGAGAGCGTGGAGCGAGACGGGAGCACGGTGGGGGAGATTGTTTTAAGAGGCGGTAGCGTAATGCTCGGCTACTTCAAAGACCCCGAAGGAACGTCGAAATGCATGAGAGACGACGGGTGGTTCTACACCGGCGATGTCGGGGTGATGCATGAGGATGGGTACATAGAAGTCAAAGACAGATCGAAGGACATCATCATTTGCGGCGGAGAGAATATAAGCAGCGTGGAGGTGGAGTCCGTTCTCTACATGCATCCGGCGGTCGATGAAGTGGCGGTGGTGGCGCGACCGGACAAGTTTTGGGGGGAAACGCCGTGGGCATTCGTGAGTTTAAAGAGAGGGGCAGAGAAACCGACGGAGAGAGAGGTGAGGGAATTCTGCAAGGAGCGGCTGCCGCTTTACACGGTGCCAAGAAGGGTGGTCTTCAGGGAGGCCCTCCCCAGGACGTCCACCGGCAAGATTCAGAAGTTTTTACTTAGGGATATTGCAAGGAAATTAATGTAGGAATAAATATAATTTGACATAGAAATCAATAAATAAACATTACCTGGGTTGTTGCTAACAATGCTTCCACTGCTTGTCTTGAAACCGAAAGCAATGCCTCCCCAGACAAAAGTGCAATTCCTGTATTGGTTTGACATTGTCATCATCAAATGTGTCATTGTGTGGCAACTTCAAGTTCATAAAACTTCTATGGTTTATTTTTTTCATATATCATTTTTACCACATCAGATGTTTCTATTTTAATGATGATGATGATTCAAAGTATTTCGCATCACATAAATTACTTGCAAATATAAAATATTTCAAAACAAAAACACATAAGACTTTCTTATCCACAAGATCAAGATGAATTAATTAGTGTTATGCACACTTCTGGTTTATACTTCCTTACCGAGAAAACACATTGAGTTGTCCAACTTGCATCCTCAGAAACGACATTGTGAATCAGTGACCAAGGCAGCCCGGATTCTAAAGATTCAGTAGATTCTAAAGATTCAGTAGTGTACCCGAAGGATCAAAATTAGACATTTTAAGATAAAATTAGACGAATATCAACCCCATAACTGTACTCCAGAATTGATTCAAATATCAATTTCATGTATCAAATCTCAATGGATTTGAACACCAAACTCAGTCTAAATTGATCGGAATCATGACAAGAGCTCCTCGGATCCCCAATGAAACTTGCAATGCAACAAATCTACTATATCAGTTTTTGTTAAACCCTTGATGCATCACTACATTTACCGCCCATAACTTTATAGAAAGTAAGGTGCATTACACAAAAGAAACTTGCTTAAAAATAAATACATCTAATAATTAATCAATGTTTTTATATGAACAATGTTAAGAAATTGTTAGAGTTGTGCAAATAAGAATGGAAATATCGAGACAGCATTGAAGGAAAATTAATGTTAAAATATTAGAATTGTTCAAATCCATCAATACTGCGGCATTGAATCCAATGGGCTCCGAAAATTCACAATGTCAAAATCTGCCACCATTTGATTTCCTTGCCCAATTGTTCCGACGGCCAAAATTCTAGTTCCCCGTGTATATTCCCAAAGGTGCAAAGCCAAGTATCGCTCCATATGTTTGGTGGGTGTAGAAGTGTGACTAAAGTTATATCTCTAGCACTGGGAGATGCATGGAACAACACTGTTAGGATTTGAATCCAAGAATTCAGATCATTGTATATGGTTCCATAACCAGAGGTCACATTGCCCTCATTGCTCCATCTGGGCAAATCAAAGCAAGTTTCTCTCGAAAATAAATGTTCTTGAGATTCTCGCTGCAAGGGAAAGAGATGCGATATTTGAAGTTGACATCCACTGAAAACAATCTTCCAATTAAGTAGCAAGATGAAAACTGCTAAACATGAGAAACTTTCCTTCAATTACTAACCAAGTAGTATCCCTAAATGTTTTACCCAAACAAGATTTTGCCTTTTTGGTTACAGATTGCAACCATAGAATCTGAAGAGAAACAAACAGACTCCTAATTTTGTTTATGTGGCCGCGATCCGTAGCAAAAAAAGAAAAATTTTGGGTAAAACATTTAGTGATACCACTTCGTTAGACATTGACGGAATGTTTCTCCCGTTAAAGAGTTTTCATGCTGCTACTTGGAAGATAATTTTCAGTGGATTTGAACTTCAAATATTGCATCGCTTTCCCTTGCAAAGAGAAGAATTAGTGAAGTTGAGATCCCAATTGAGCTTGGAAGCTCGAGAACATTTATTTTTCGAGGGAAACTTGCTTTGTTTAGCCCGAGTGGAAATCCGCAACAGGGGCAATGCCACATCTGGCTACTGAATATATACAATGATCTCAATTCTTGAACTCACATCCTAAGAGTGTCGTTCCATATATCTCCTAGTGCTAGAGATAGGACTTTAATCACACCTCTATCCCCACCAAACATAGGTAGTGATACTTGACTTTACACCTTCAAGAATATACACACAACAACGGAAATTTGGCCATCTAAACATTTGGCAAGGAAATCAAATGGTGCCTATCTTGACATTGTGATCTCTTTGGAACCCATGAGGTTAGGCGTCACACATGTGAAGTGACGTACAAATAAGAGAGCTTAAGATAAACGTTGCATAACTAATATGTGTTACATTAATTTTCCTTCATCCATGTCTCATTCTTAAGGCCAATGGAATAAAAAAAAATGGAATCAAAGATTGTTTATTTCTAACTGGGCCAATGGCTTGTTTGGCATGGGTGGGCTGTGGGCACATATGAACATGCTTCTAGAGTCTAGGCTCATTTGATGCAAGCTAGGTCAATCTCATACCCGATAGTTGACAATTAAAATGATGAAACCCTAGTTTCAAAATTGACCGGGCCCAACAGTTGTATAAATCTAACTAGTGGTCTTCTAACATAAATTATTTTGCTTTTGATTTTCTATTTTAAAAATTAGCAGAACACAAGCATACATATCACTAGCTATGAAACGAGTGATAAAGTAAATGAGAAGGAGCTGAATCTCTAACATTTTGCAGTTGCAAAAGAAATTTACCTAAATAATCCTAAAGCATAGAACTTATACCAAAATAAGACTTCATATATTTTTATTCCCTAAATAGAAGCATTAACTCTATGACATGCCACAATTTGGCATTACATGTTGGCAATATGTATTGACACTATTGGTTTTATAAATCTTTTTTTGGTATAAGAACATTAAAGGTTTTATTTTGGTTTATAAAGCATGTTTTAGTCCTAGTTAGGTATTTCTCCATAGCTGCAGCCATGAATGTATCCCAGATTTGTTTAATCTATAACCACATAGCATATTTTAACATCTAACTTAGAAACTTTACATTATATCATACTCTATATTTTTAAGAAAAATGCATTAAACTTTGTCTTTAATCCCATAACTTCGCTCCATATTTAATTTGAATAGCGTTTTCATGTCGCAATGGATTCGAACACCAAACTTTGTCTCAAACTAGTGTATTTGAAGTTTAGCAAGGACCTGACTAAACATTAATCAAATAATCCGAAAAATTCTTAATATCCATATATGTTAGGGTATAAATTTATATAGCTTTTTGAAACTTAACAGGGGCCTCACCTATTGTGGCATTTGAAAGTTGTGATCCTCAAAGTTTATATAAATTTATATAGGTGTTTGAAAGTTGTGATCCCTAAAACCTCCACTGTGCTGTGGACATATATGCGATATCTCTACCGCTTGGCATTGAAATAGCAATGCCAAGATTCCGCGTCCAACATTGCACATGAACCCTTTCTGATGAGAATACTGGAGATCTAGATTCACAATCTTAAATACCTATTGTACATTTCAAAGAATTATTACATGGTACTTGTGCAATAAATATCAAGATTTGGTAGAAACCATAGAATTAGAACAACAAAACTTACAATATCTTCGTACCTAGGCCTTGCATGGAACCAAATGATGCAAGTCTTCCTGTTGTTGTCAAGCCTTTGTCATGTCTACAAGATCTGGGTAGAAAATATTGAATTTGTAACCCTATCTTTGGTAGGGGATTGTCATGGCCATAATGGGACTGATTGTATATGTTCGTTTCATAACCTGGGTGAACCCTATTTTAGGATAGACGATAAAGAAAATGTGAAACCTTTTAATGGGACAAATGGGGTATATAAATTCATGGAGACCTATAGACTATAGTTTTTCTTTTCCTTGACAGAAAGAGTGTTATATACAGGGAGCTAAAGGAATTTGTAACAGTCCTCTGGCAGTCAAACATGTTTTGCAATATTTGCTAATGCTCAACATTTCCTCCTCTTATCATACCTTTTCAATTGCTCTTTCATCCCTTCTCTTTTTCACCTTTCACTCTCTTTTTCAGCCTGCATTACCACTTTGAATTATTTAGTTTGCCAGCTTTCTAATTTAACCAGACTATGTGACTTTCCTGACCCTATGCTAAAAAAGAAGCATAAAATCCTCTTCCACCAAACAAATTTGAAATACAATGTCAAACTGTTTCTAGCCTACACTTACATAGTTGAGGGCAGCTCATGTAATAATCCCATACGGAGGACTTTCCAGTCAGATTACCAGCTCCAATCTTATACTACTACTCGGTATTGCATACGAAGTAATTAAGGAGTATATAGAAGTCCAAAATTTGCATAATAATGGGCCAAATACAATCACTTTTTAAGCAACTATCTAAAGAGGCTAGTCAAAAAATGACTTACATCTCAGTGAGATTGGAATCTATCTCCGAATGGATTGGAATCATTAGAGTAACCAGAAAGTGTTTGGACCTTGAGCTTCTTTGCAGCTAGCTAGTATTGCCTGTAAAATCCCAACCCATTAAGATAGTTGCTAACCCTGTCAGTGGGAAACCCTAGAATGGCTAGAAAACCATATAGGAGAAAAATGAAAGAAGCTGAATTCGAAAAAGAAAAAAAAAAGAAGGGAAACTCAGGCGTCATACTCGAAGACAAAGAAGACGCCAATTCCATCTTTTCGCGTCAGCCCAACCCAACTGGTTGGAAAATTTAAGTTAAGAGAGTAAAAGAGTACAACAACAACAACCCAGTTGAATCCCACAAGAGTAGGATCTGGAGAGGACGTGTGTACGTAGACCTTACCCCTACTCGAAAGTAGAGAGGCCGTTTCCAAAGAGACCCCCGGCTCAACGTTGAAAGTCGCATTGCTTGACTAACTGCTACTTCATTAATTAAAGAAGCACAGACAGTTTAGAAATCCATTTTGATTTATTCTATCAGACTCCAAAGCCAAAAAATGGTGAAATTTTGGCTCCATCGGAGATGATGGAAAAAGAGAGTAGAAGAGTGCTGGGGAATAATTGGGGGTACACCACTTGTACACCAAGTCTAAATTAGGCACACACAGATAATGGCGCACGGTATTCCCAAATCCCAATAGTCCCAATATTTTCAATAATGAAAATAGTCAACAAACGTTAGCTCATTGGAAACCAAACCATCTTATAATAATAATATTAGGAAAAAATAGGCTCGGTTCCGTCGACACTAGCTTATGGTATCACTGCGATTTTAGAATAATACATCCGGTGCCGTTCGCAAAAGTGATAGTTCTTATCCTCTAACTCACCTCCTAAAGTCTAAACCCCCACTTCCTAAAATTCTCACCTCACACCCAAAGGATATTATTGAACTTTATCCTTAAAAAGTAGATTAAAAAAGAAATAGAAAAATTATTTTTGGATGGACGAAAAAAGAAAATAGGAAAAATATTTTGGGATGAAGTATAATGTATACGTGGTATGTAGACCCATTATTTTAATTTATCCACGAACTCACAATTAAGGCGGCGAAGACACGGATAGAGCGATAATGAACCCTGCTGGTCTCTATATATATTAATCACCCATGCATTGGTTCTGAAATCTCATTCTCCATCATTTTATTATTATTATTATTGGGTATTATTATTCCTATTATTACGTATAATTATAAATTATTGTTATGGCAAGGATTTCCACCAAGTTCGTCGTCCTCTTTCTTACCTTTGTGTTATCGGTTCTTTTTCTAGTTGCCATCCCAGGTATATTTACATATATTTATGCTAAATTTTAACATTGGTCGTGTCATGCACGGTTTAAAAATTCCATTAATAGTCTTTTAACTCATGTTAGCGTTGCATGGTTAATCCTTCAACTTTAAAAGTTTCACAGATCGATGATCTTTCCAACTAAGTCACGCTGGTGTTGCATGGTTGGTCCTTCTATTAATTTGTCAATTTTGTTGACTGTAAAAAGTTAAAATTTGATAAAAATTTTAAGGCCGAGTGATATTTTTTTAATAAAATTCAACTCAAAAAAGCAAAAGCTACTTATTTTATTTTAAAAATTTGTAGTAATTAAAGCAATAGTAACTGTTACTATTAAAAATAGACCTATATTAAATAAGGTTCAATTATATAAAGAAGAAAATGTTTCTCACATGTAATTAAAATGATATATATATATATATGGAAGAACCAACCATGCAATGCTAACATGACTTGAACGACTATTTGTGAAACTTTCAAAGTTAAAGGACCAACTATGAACCGTTAACATGTAACATGACTTAAAGGACCATTAATGGAATTTTCAAAGTTAATGGACCAACTGTACATGACGCAGTAACTTGAAGGACCAACAGTGAAATTTACCCAACATATTTACTTCCATATTTATCAACTTGTTTAGTCGTACGGGATTGAAGCTATAGTTAATGATATAGGTCCATTATTGAATTAAATTAATACATGTACCATTTTTTTAATTATTATTTTGATGCATGCGTGAACTATAACATATTATTATGATCAATGAGCAGATGGAGTGATGGCACAAAGAGATGATGGGTGCAAGACAATCAGCCAATTTTGCGGGGGTATTGTGGGATTTCCATGTTGCAAGGGACTAAATTGCAAGCTCGAGGGCAATTTCCCTGATGCTGGTGGTGTTTGTGTCCGTCAACGCTTTTAACTAGACGAATTCCGTCCATATTTGACACCACTTTTGACATCATAGTATTTTACAAACATACACCGATATAATAAATGTTTGTATGTGTATATATAAGATTATAGTGTTAAAAGATAGTGTCAAGTGTGGGTTCATGAGGTTCTACTATCTATAGAAGGCGCCTCGAATGAAGAAGCGACCAAACACTTTGGTATTGGATGTGTGTTAATGTGTTATTGTTCTTTTATATTGAATAAAATTATTTGTATTGTGAACTACTCTGTCTCATTAATTTCTTACACATGTATTATGATTCATGGTTCATATTATTTTCAACTCATTTGATTTAAATATTTGTACAAAACTAAAACATGATATCCCCACATGGCTCACCTAAGACGGCTGTCTTGGAAGCCTAGGCGCTTTCTGTTTGCCTAATCTGATCTGATTATTTGAAGATCTGGTCTGATCTGATCTTAGTTTTAATTAAAGTTGTTTCTGATCTGGTCTGATCTAATCTGATTATAATAAAAATAAATAATAAGCAGAAAAAATAAGTTGAACAGAATGCTACCTAGACACCCAGACAAACTTTAAGGATAAAAACAAGGCGGGTTGCCTAAGCCGCCTTTTAGGACAACGCTCTAATTAAAAGGGCTAAATGAACGCCAGAATATACGAAGTGTAAGAAGCAAGTTTTACACAAGGCAATAATATAAATGCATCCACCATAATTAGAGTCAAGTTCACGAAGTTACCGAAACATTATTATCTGTGACTAAATCACCACTTTTTCCCATTATTGTTATAAGCTGCACCAAGTTTGAAACCTCAATCCTGTTCATTGGATCCGGGAATCAAACTAACTCATATCTGATCTGCAGTTCTCCGGGTCGGGTTTTGGTTCCTTTGAATTCTCGACATCAATCTTGTAGCACTGCCACCACATTGATGCACAGAAGTAATGTCTTTGGTTGACATGGCATCGATCTGGTTACACTATTTCGGAGCACCGTTTAAGACCCTTGGAGATTTACAAACTTTTGACCTCTCATTGCAAGCATCATCAGGCTCTTTCAAATCGTCCACGGGCTTAATAGGTGTTGTCCTACCTTCGGTCTTGGATGTACCATTGTTCCTACCACTGGATTTGGTGTACAGATTGTACACATTGGGAACCCCATTGCTGTCAACCTCCTTGACTTTGTAGGGATAGGAGAGGTCATCGGGATTCTGGGGTAGGGAAGCCGGATCAAGTTCAAAAGATCCCTCAGGTAGTCCTTCCCTTTCAGTTCCACTCAATCTCAAAGAGGGTATTTTGTGGGAGAACCTATAAATCTCATTTGGCTTTATAAAGAATGATGATGAGGAGCCTTGTTCATTGTGGAAGACACTGACAAATCCATTCACTCTATTCAAGTAACCAACTTCAATACCAGCATTGCCAACAAAATCAGAAAGAATTTGCACAACTTCGTACTTAAATGATCCACTGTGCTTATCAGGCTCAGAACTCCAGCTGATATCCCAATCTTTAAATAAAGCCCAAACTTCCCCTTTCATAGGATATATAAAGAATGAACCCCTTTTACCCTTTGCCCATTGCACTTGATGAGAGAAAATGAGACGATCGCAAGTTTCTTCAGTATTACCACGCCTATATTTGCCACAACCAACAGGCAATTCAGATTCAGCCCAATCAATTAAACCTTGATCATCCGGGTCAGCCTCAAGCCAATTGAAACGTAGTCTAAATCCAGCACTAAATACCTTCCTTATTAGGGCATAGAATCTAGGCATAGCATCAACAGGATCATAGCATGCCCATACCTGGTCTACTGCAAAGCAGCCGGCTTCTTTTTCCTTATCAAAATCATAAAACTCCGTATCAGGATAGTCATATTTCTGAGAAGCTAAATAATTCAGATCAACAGAACCAGATTCCGATTCTAAATCAATAATTACTTCAATCTTTTGGGTAATGTTTTCTGCTGAGAAAGAAGCACTGCTGTTTGCTTTCTTACTGGAGACTTTTTTTCCTTGATTGTTTTGTTCCTGAGGAACTTTGTTTTGTTTTCCTTTTGCCTCATGGTTACCACATGTAGCTTGAAGATCAGCAGACTTTCCATATTTAGAATCATTACAATACGCTTCTTGCTTGTCTTTGCTGTTGTGTCCAGCTGAACACCCGTGTCTTGCTTTTTTAGAGGAGCTTTTGTTGTTATCGCCATCCTCTCTACTGTCATTGTATGAGAATTCCTTCTTGCGCCTATGAGACATCCTGACACAACCACCATTAACACCAAAACCCTTCCATTTGGAAGCAGGATTTGTTTGACTATGCATTTGCTCTTCAGGTGTAACTGTCCTTACACTGGGGCAATGTTGAGGTTCCATGTGGGCTGATGAAAATCCAGCTGCCTCAGAAGCCTTTTCAGTGGCTCTGTTATCACAAAAATTTTTATGCTGTGAAGGCTGACTGAAGACAGTTCTAAAGGGCTCTGCCTGACCACCAGGAGGTATTCCGTGAAAACCCAAGTCATAAGCGACAAACACATTATTGCAATTCTGGCAATTTAAGGCTCGGTTCACTGCCTCTTGGTTACATGGATACTTAGTATTGCAACAAGGACACGAGGTCCAGAATATTTTTTCCTTGTTGACCTGATTATGAAGTGGCTTCACCAGAGTGTTTATTTTTGTAACTTTGCATTTGAAGTCAAATAAAGACCTTTTCCCTCGGTCAGAAAGCAAAGCATTTGCTTCTCCAATGAGCTTAAAAGCGGCTTCAGCACCGGGAAAATTATTCTTATCCGGGTGTAGGACAAGTGCAAGCCTCCGAAACTGTTTCTTAATAGTTACTTCATCAGCAAATCTATCAACTTGAAGGATGCCATACCAATCCTTTTCTGAACCGAATATATTGTTTTTAGCTGAACATTGAACATTACATACTGCTAATAGTTGGGAAATGTTGCTAAGTTCAGGGTAAAGACGTTGTGCTTTTAAGGCAACCTTTTGAGCCCCTTCAAAGTCATTGTGCTGCATTTTCTTCTCAGCTAGTTCTTTGGCCCGGATTGCCTCATCCTTGTTGCACTCCATCACAAAGCTCAATTAACAAGACAACTGTCAAAATTACCCAATGGCTTAAAAGAATCAGCAACATGTTACTTAACTTGATTTTATTGGCCAACAAAAAGGAAAAAGGGGGCAGTCATTATCTCCATGAACAAAAAAAAGCAAGAGAATCAAAGTTCAGCATTTTCTGTGTATGTGTGTGTGTCTGCAAGCATACATACATAAAACACATATGCATATGAAACTTGACGTGAGAAATGAAAATAGTGCACTTAGAATTCATCAGAAATGCATAATTAGCCATCCCCAAAATAACTGACTTAACCAAATCAAGATCAAATACATTTTGGAAATAGCTCCAAAGTCCAAACTCAATAAACCAGATCATAACAAAGCTAAAGAAACTAGAACCGAACCTAAAATGATGACCTCTACTTTGATCTATCATGTTACACTGGCCTAAAATCAATATGCAAGTGGAGAACACAGTTTGTCTTTAGTTCTGAATAAAAGATTAAACCACCTAAATTTCATACAGCGCATTTGATCAAAATGTAGGAATTACATATAAGCAAATTCATTTTTAGGTTTCCACTATTATAATTCATGAAATACAATTGTGAACTGGGAAACAAATTCATCTTCTGAGGTTGATGCAAGCCAATGATCCATGTATTCATCTTCTGCAGACTTCAGAGTATTACTCACCCTCTAAGAAGTAACCAAATGATATGAAATTGCTTTTGAAATTCCCTTCATAACCGAAGAAAAAAGGAGCAAAATCATGAAATCAGCAAACAAATAGCCATGTTTTTTCTCCCATCCTAAAATAGCTACCGACCTTAATTTCTCAATTCCATTGATTCTATTAGAGGAAATGATCCCATACCTGACAATACTAATATTACAAACCCATGCAAATCCATCAATCAAATAAAGCCAGTAATTCAGGATTGTCCAGATGTTTCAAACAAGGGAGATCAGACATTAAGAAGTACATAAAACTACAAAAAGGTCAAGCAGGTAGGATGGCTATATAATCCATAGAATTTCATTTATTGGCACAAATATATACCTACGAATGCTAAGGTCGCACAAGCTCGGAACTAAACTCGGGAATTCATGTCCAGCAAAAGCCCTAAATTAAGATGTTGAGCAAATAGATTGACGATCCAGAGCTCCAATCTGCAAAAAGAGATTCCTGCAAAAATGAAATCGGATAGGCTTCCTTTCAGTTCGAGAATGAAAAAAAAAACAATCAAAATACACGAAGAAGATTGAAAACCCTTACGCATTTGAATTCAGGAAGAAGAGTGCTCTACAGAGTTTGACTTGGAGGAGAGATCGAAAGTTATGAGGCGAGGGAAGACAGTCGCGGGAAATAGAAAATGAAAATTAAGCTGGCGGGAAAAGCAGAAACCCCAATTTCTTACTCGGCAATATACTCAATTAATGCAGAAATCAAACGGAGATGAACACGGAAACACCTATTCTGAAGCAATTGTGGTACTTAGTAACCCAAATTTCTACCCCATTATATATACCTCAATGCTTTGCACGAACACAAAATGTAAGTGCAACACTAATATATACTTTCTCCATCTACAAATAAACTTTTTGTTTACTATTCACATCGTCAAACTTCATTCACTTTGTTAGCCTATTTTCGTCCGTTTGATAAAATAATATAGTCATGTCACATCTAGTTTTGTAGAACTTTTAATATAGTTTTTTAATATGTAATTTTTGTTTTAAAATCTTACATCATTTTTCATATAAAATGATTTAAAAATAACTTAAGTCAAACATCATATCGCGCAACAGAAAGATTATTTGTGGACGGATGGAGTATAAGGTTTTTTTTCTTTGCAATTTCCTGAAACTAACTCTTGAAACTCATCCATGAAGGTACTGTAGTTTCAATTTTGGATTCCACCCGAAAGATGAACAATTGAGAGAAGAGTGATGGTTTTGGTTTGGGTTCAGAGGTTCAAACTCAGCGACGATTCGGGAAGGAGTACAAGAGGAGGGATGAAGCTTAACATGGGAAAGAGGAGTGTGAAATTTCAATGTTATCTATGTTCTTATCGGGATTATTAACAGAGGACCATTCGTAGAAAATAATATAATAATTAAAGACTAAATTATTGATATTTGATAAAGAAATCACTCTACGTAACACTCTAAGTCACTCAATATTACGCATGTAGCACTCCTTAATCTTTTATACGAATTTAGCGATTTATAGTGTCAATATCTTCCAAGCATACCATCTTCTTTTTATTATATTCTACTATTTATAATTACTTTTAATTATTTGATTAAACTTAGGTTGTTCACATAATCACTCCTCCTCATACGTGCGGCTCCTCCTCATTCGTGTGTCTCATACGTGCGATACGTCGTTTACCATAGCTCTGCGAGATCTTCTTCCTACGAAGTTTACCAATATATAATGCTTAAACAAGTTCGTACGTATTAAATTAAGTTTCATATTTAACGCCTATGTTTGGCCAATGTGTTTTGGTGTAATAGACTATTCATGAAATCAGTCATACACTTTTGGGCAGTGTGGAATTTAAACATGAACATAGTCATACACATTTTTGGCAGTTTGAAATTCATACATGATAACATTATGGAATTTATACATAAAAAGAGATATATTCTTTCAGAGATGAAGGGGGTTTTTTTCTTCAAAATAAGATTGTTTTAATTAGATTTTGTAATTTAAGACTGAAATTAGTATTGTATTTTTCATATAATATCTAATCAAAGACTTAATTTTTTTTATATCAAATCTTCCCCTCTAAAGCTCAAAATTTCCCTCATTCCTTTTCACTTCCCCTGCTAAATCTTATCAACAATTCAACCCATTTCTCAATTTCTACTCATCTTCAACTCTTACACCTACTTTCTTTCAATTGATGCTTCACCTTGTTTTTCAAATATTTTATTTCCTTTAATTTTGTTAATAACAAAATAGTTGGCTTACTTTACTCAATCAATATTTTATATGTATAACTTATCTTCAATTTCTAAATATAATAAATTTAAAGCATGAAATTTTGTAATTTTCTTTCAAGATGGTAATCCATTTCATGAGGGAATGAGCAAGTAATGTAATTATTTCAAATGTTACAATAAAAGTAAAAAATTTAAAAACACAATATGCTTATTAAAAGGCAAACAGAGTTCCGAATTGATAGGTTTTTAGTTCTAATCGGGTTCGGATATTATAAGTTTCAGATCTAATCGGTTTCAGATTTATCCAGTTCGGGTATTATCGGTTTCGAATCTAATCGGTTTCGGGTTTAATCAGTTCGGATATTATCGATTTCGGATCTAATCGGTTTCGGATTTAAATCCGATATGAATTATTTAGTTCGGTTTTGGTTCGATTCAGATCATTTTGGGTTTTCAATTATTGATCGGATCTTCATTTTTCAAATCATTTTGGTTTTGGTTTCAGATAATTTGATTCGGGTAATCGGTTTCGCTTCTGTTTTGCCAGGTCTAATGGTAGGCAAAGCAGATGTGCGTGTCAGCTACTGACACAACTCTCTACATTTCAGCCCAAAAGAAGCGTACAAGCTCCGGTCAACAACATCCTATACGGGGGAGCTAGGAGTAGTTGCGGGGCGTACGCCGAGAATAGGACGAGATTTGCTTGATGAGAATCGAGCCGTGTGCACCGGGGGGCTACGAATATTTACAAAAAAAGAAGATGTGAAACACGCTCCAAATGATGTTGAATAAAAGAACTAAATTTATTAACTTCTTACATTTCCAAGGTCCACCAACGACTTTGGCCATGCGATGAAGCTCTCCTCGCATTCTGGGACGGTCTCTATGTGCTTAGTCGGACAAAGAATGAGATATTCACGCATTCCATGAAGCACCAAGGTCACAGCCACCTTAACCTGGTGGGGAAGGAGGGGAACGCCGTGCACCACATCTCCCGGTGCACGTGGGAAAATCGATCACTGTGCCACTATATAATCGGCTGGATCAAAGATACTCAAGTAACAAGCAGCAATCTACAAAAAAAATTTAGTTAACTAATGTTGGAAATTAGAGGAATTTGGGTATGGATTTGTAATAGGATTGGTTATTAATTAGAGGAATTTGGGTATGGATTTGTAATAGGATTGGTTATTAATTAGAGGAATTTGGATCAAATTCAAATCTAAATTCTTTAGATTGCCAAACATAATATTTGTATTAAATCTGAATTTTAAATCCAAATCCATGTTCTCAAACAGACCATTAGTTTTTTTCAACTACTCCGTATTTACAATTTCTTCTAACTTCTTTCAATTCTTTCACCTTCGAACTCTCAAATTACGTGCGTTTTGTTATTATTATGCATTTGTGCAGGCACAAAGTTGTAGATTTCAGATTTGGCCCATTAAGCACTAAAACCTAGGCAGGGAAGTATTCCTATTTCCTACAATTTGGCGATTAAAGAAACATGGGATCGGAGGCCATCCAGACCAGTCCGCCGATTAAAATAATTTGTGTGAGAAGAACACAAAACAATTTTATCCAACAATTCGATCGTAGAATAATTCTCTGCACACAATGGAAGAAAACCTTCAAAGATTCTTCAAGGTTTTGATGCCCGGCTTTCATACCAAAATTGTATGCCTCCTCTCTCTTCTTTAACACCCACACACTTTTTTCTACAAAAAAAATCAGGATTCACATTCTTAGGATATGAACACAACAAGCATTTCCTTACCATTTAAAAGTCAAAATTTTGACTTGAAGAGTGCAATTGAAAGAGGTGGGGTGTGTTCAGGTCGGAGCAGGGTGGGGACAAGAACAGTCAATTTTACGAATGAGGAACGAAGTACCCCGGCTCATCCCATCCTAATGTCATGGGAACCAAGGGGATTTTTGTCATGGGTTTTCCTTGTTTTCTTGTTTTTTAGTGTCAAAAGTGATACGTATATCTTTTTTGTCTGGTATGTTTAATTTCCTCGTTTAGTAAGGATTTTACTAGATTTCTTTTGTTGAATTTTACTAATTATGTTTGTTGGTAAATCTAGGTCAGGTTAGATGTGGAATTCAAGAATACAAATTTTGTTTGTTGGAAAAATATAAATGTTTGGGGAAAAAATAATTGAATGTAATTGAAATCAATTTATTAAATGTTGGACGCACAGATGCTTCCCCCAGTGATGGACAATGAGGAGTCATTGATTGGAGAGGAGGCAAAGGAGAGTGAGTTAATCAGCAGAAAGGGAAGATGGAAGGTCACAATAAAGAAAAGTTGTGAAGGGAGTCTTTGGTTCACAGATGGGTGGGGAGAGTTTGTGAGACAACATGACTTGGCTTTGGGTGACTTTGTGGTCTTTAAACACATTGGCGCCCTACGGTTTAAGGTCACTCTCTTTGATCCCACTTGCTGCGAGAAAGACTTCCCTGCCTGTGACCTACAACCACAAACCACTAGTAAGTAATTTGCTCTTCCTTTTAATATTATGAGTAAAATAATTATGATAATTAAGCACCGTTGTTGACATTGAAATCTAATGCCATAGGATGACATTAGTCCATTTAGCTGGTTGTATTTGTGTATAGTTATAGATTTCTTTTGGTGAATCTTATTTTTTATCATCAATATCAACTATATCAGGACAAAAAGAATAGTTCTAAATATAGATTACTTTGTGTCACTTAAAAACAATGGAGTATGAAAATTTTTCATGCATGATGGTCCCTATAAATTTTTAAATCATTTTTTGGTTATGTGAAAGACAACACTACCAAATTGAAAGCGGATGACGACGAAGGAGTACAAGGGCAGAAACAGAACGATCAGAAACCAAACAACTTGGGCGTTTTAACAAGTAAGTTCTTTCTAGGGAGTGTTCTTTTGGTATATAATAACTCTTGCTTTTTGAAAGCCATCTAACGATAGTTTATGATGTTTTTAACCGTTTATCCAAAACTCTAATGCTAAATACAGTTATTCTAGATTGAACTTTAGTTATAGCTAGAGTATCTTTGAATTAAGTATATATTATTTCTCCGTTTCAATAAAGGATTATGTTTAAGTCGTTGTTAGTATATGTTTTGTAGGAAAAAGAGGTCGTCCAGTGGAGAATAAAATTTCATTGGATCAAAGTCAACTTTCAGTAGTAATGAAGTCTTACAACCTCCGAACCACAGGCTCTTATTTGGTATGCATGCTTTCACTTTTCACTACTTTCCTCTTTTTCACACACGCAATATTGCTAGGATGCTATTTAATATAAAATGTTAAGGGAACAACCATTTTTGGAACAACATACAAGGTGGACAGTTAAATTTGAAGAAAGAAAATTCATACAGTTAAAAACTACATTAAAATTTCTGAAAAACAAAAGAAAATTTTATGATTGTTTCTTTAAAATTTGAGGGTTTTCATATTTACTCCCCGATCTATTATCAACTATTACGTTCATGGTCCTTCGTTTATATGTATATTTCCACATAGAATCTTTTGTTTGATCTTTTATCGTATTGGTATTAAATTGAGAGTTAAAAGTGTAATTTTATATGAGCTCTACATCCTTCTTGTCATAGCCAATGTTAGAAGTCACTACTGATGTATCATTGTCCGCTAGAGTCGCCGTCCAGTGCACCTGTACTCCAAAGCTGTCTTTGGGTGGAATCCAAATTCTCAGTCATAGTCATTGTTGTTGTGTTGTTCGTCAAGCCAACACCAGGCCACATAGCAAGACCTTGCTAGGGTTGATATGAAATTACACTTTTAACTTTCGATTTAGCACCAATAAGACGGAAGGTCAAACAAATGACTATCTAGTGATAAATACCCATAAACGAATGAAGTACTACAAACGTAATATTTGATAATATAGAGAACTAAATATGTAAACTTTCCGATATTAAAATATCAATTATAGAATTTACTCAAAAAAATATTACGGTATAACTTTTTTTTTGAAACATTGCACATCTCTTTATTAACAACCCCCCACAAAATACAATCTTTCTACAATAACTCATTCTCAACCAATTCTAACATTTAATTTTTCTAATTTCTACAATTGGAACATAGGATTTAACTAGAGAAATAGCTTCCTCCTCTTTGATCTCTTTTTGTTGTAGCTTTGCATTCCTAGCTTTCTAAATGACATAACAGACCGTCAACCATGCTGCCATTACAGTTTCCCTCTTGCTAGCCGGCTTAATCTTCATAATATTACCTCCAATATCCTCAAACTTGGTTCCTTTAATATCAACATTCAGCCAATTAAATATTTCAATATATAACTTTGAAGCATAAGGGCACTTGTAAAATAGATGCAGAGAGTCCTCCTCCCCTTCTCTACAAATTGGGCAGTTTGTGTGTATAGCCATGACTTTACTCAGCCTCTTCCTGGTTTGTATTCGGTCCCTCATGATCAACCATAAAATGAACTTGTGTTTGGGTAACCCCCATTTACACCAAACCCACTTATACCAGCGCGGGCATTCTTTGGGTCCTAGCAGCCACATGTATCCCTTAGATGTGTTATATTCTTCATTTCTGCTCATCCCTCCAAATTCATGTTTGATTTTAATCATTCTTTTCCACATGGTTGTTAAGTCGACAAGGCGAGTCGAGTCGGTGACGGGGAGACTAGTGGACTAGGCGACTAGTCGTAGACTAGTCGTTGACTAGTCGACAAATCACAATTAGTATTGAAATTTTCAACATTATATATATCTACATTAACCCAACATGAATATATATATATATATATATATATATATATATATATATATATATATATATATATATGACAAAATACCATAACCAAAGCAAACTCATGTTTAAAGATAGCACATAAAGTCACTTAACAAAGAGTACATAACAAACCAAAATAAAACCAAAATATTAACTGAAATCAGAAAAAAAAACTGAAATACTGAAATACTAGAATCAGAAAAAAATCAAAATATTAACTGAAATCAGAAAAAAACTGAAATATTAAACTGAAAATAAAAAACTGAAATACTAGAATAAGAAAAAAATCAAAATATTAACTGAAATCAGAAAAAAAAACTAAAATATTAAACTGAAAATAAAAAACTGAAATACTAAAATACTAGAATAAGAAAAAAATCAAAATATTAACTGAAATCAGAAAAAAAACTGAAATATTAAGAAAACAAAAGAAAACTGAAATCTTACCCATGGAGGAGAGTCGCTGGAAGTCACGGAAGTGCTGGAACTGGAAGACGTCGCTGATGGAGGAGTGTTGCGACCCTGATTGACTGTCGATTGGATGGATTGCGTCAAAGGAGGCCGTGTTTTATCGAAAATTTTAAAAATTAATGAAATTTGGGTCGGGTCGGGTCAATTGGGTTAGGTCAAATTGGGCAATTTCTTTCACCGACTAGGCGTCTCCTACGCGCGACTAAGCGTCGCTTTGCACGCTTTATCGCCTAGTCTTCCCTAGGCGCTAGTCGAAGAGCAAAGCGCAGAGGCAAAACCGCCCGGACGACTAGTCGGCGACTAGTCGTGGCCTAGGCGACGACTTGACAACCATGCTTTTCCAATAGTGGCAACATTAGGATTAGGAATATAGTCCCACAAAGAGGTATTCTTCAAGTACCTTGCATGAATCCACTGTACCCATATAATGTCCTTTTTTGCAATGTCCCAGTTAAGCTTCATGATTGCTTTATTCCAGAGAACCATATGATATATGTTTAGATTTCCAGGTTGTAATCATTGCTGTAATACTTTCTACCAGCTTGTCACAGTCCTTCCTTATTACTGAGTCTGGATGCAGTGATTAGGCCTCCCAAATATGTGAAGGGTAACTCTCCTTTTTGGATTTTAGTTACACCCAAGATATTACCTTGAATCTGCTCATTACAACCCCCAAACACCACCTGAGACTTAACTTTATTTATCACGAGGCCAGTACATTTTCTGAAAGTCTCTAGTGTGTCCATAATACTTTGGACAGATTCAACATTAGCCTTGCTTGCAATAATAAGATCATCTGCAAATACTAGGTTTATGACTTTTAATGAGGCACACATTGGATGGAATTTAAAGGCTTTGTTCCTGGCTTGCTGCGTAATAAGGTATTCCATTATTACGGTATACCTTTAATTTTATCAAATTATCAACAAAATTTTATAAAATTTTGGCATTATGAATAGTGAAAAGAAACTTCATTTTGACACAAATAGCTAGGGTAAAATTCTCTAGAATCTTTTCTTCTACTGCCGACATTAAGGAAGGACTGGAATATGACCACAATACCTTGCATCTCTGCATCATTAACTTAACACTTCATAGAATTTGCCTTTTCTTTATACTCTCTCCCTCTGAAAATATTTCTTCTTTCTTTTTTTCTTCGTCTTAAAAAACTTTTCTCATTTCTATTAAAAAGTCACTTTTACCCCGACTAATACTTCTCACAACACATCTATTCACAATTAATCTACCCATCAAATCCTACTTTTTACTCATCACATCTAGAGATATTTTTAGAAATTCAACACCATAATATACTCTCTTTACATCCCTTAAAAATCAAAATCTGTGATAGTGAGGATATAACATTCACATGTATCATCATCATGTGTGTTTTGATTGCAGCCCTTGCATAAAGACTTTTGCCAAGCAAATGGGCTGAATGAGAACAAGAGAATAAGATTGAAAGGGCCGAGTGGGGAGTGCGAAGTTAACTTCTTGCGCGGTAAGAGTCTCTTACCTATGCAAGGGCTGGGATCAGTTTATTGTAATGAACAAACTTAAAACAGGAGACACATGCGTCGTGAAACCCCGCAACACCTCTCTAGGTTGCACTGCAATTGATATTGACATTCATCGGGTGATATGATCCACCCACCCTGAAATTATACGTAGTATTATAATGTATATTTGGTGTTCATCACCGATAATATTTCTCCATTTATAAGGTGGTCAAAATTGCTTGCAAGCTATTTTTAACTTATAAGTCAGCAGATGACGTATATCTCAATGCTTATATGCTCACTTATAAGCTGCTTATAAGCTAAAATATAAGTAGGTCTTACTAATTTATTTTTAAGTCAAAATTTTCACTTATCCGTTTTGACCAGATTACTTACAAAACTATCTCTTATTATTAACAACTCTCTCTGACCCGTTTTAAATTCCCCGTTTTAACTACTCTCTCTTACAAAACTATCTCTTACTACCTCCGTCCCTGAGTACTTGTTCATTTTTGACTTTTTTCGATCAATCATTTTCAACTTTTGATTTGTAATTAAATAAAATATATATTGTATATTGATTAGATAAAATAATATTTTCAAAATATTTGATATAATAAATCTAATAAAATTATTTTTGTATCAATATCTAATATCATTTTTATTTAATTTGAAGTCAAAATTTACCAAAAAAGTCAAAAATAGACAAATACTCATGGACGGAGGAAGTACTTCTTACTCCGTATTAACCATGTTGATGATAAATTTTTTGGCATGGGTCTCACACAATTTTTTTTCTAACTTTTCTCTTTCTCATCCAAACATGAAAAATTATATTGGAATGTGTGTTTTCTCGTCTTCCTTTTTCTTTCTCACTTTTTTAATTCTCACCAATCAAACAATGTGAAAGAGTACACGAGGTGTGATAAAAATTTATTTCAATGTTCTTTGTGTGATGACGGAGGGAGTATTTTTGTTGTTGATTGTATGCCATTTCTATCTCTGAAAAAATGTTCATGTTGTATATATTCTTTATATTTTTATTTGAAATTCAAAGAAATTAGTCAATGTGGCATCAAGTTGGACAAGGAGGACATCTCAAGATTCTCCATATTTATTCTCATTCCAATTCTTTTTTTATAAATTATTAATATTGTTATTATTATTGTTATTTTTGTTGTTGTTATTATTATTATTATTATTATTATTATTATTATTATTATTATTATTATTATTATTATTCTTGTTGTTGTTGTTGTCATTGTTGTTGTCATCATGTTATTTTAATGAATGTCTTTAAGATAAAAAAATATTGTTATTTTTCATACACAAAAACAATTAATTTTGAAAAAACAATAATTAGAATATAAAATTAGCATAAATATCAAAATGTTAAATATTTAAAAGTTATTGTGGCTACGCTGCACGTCACTTTTTTTATGTAATATTTATCATAAAATAATATATTTGTAATTATACTTTATATATTACAATATTTTGTTCTAAATATCATACATTGTCACGTAATGTAATCAAACCTATTTTTTCTATAATGATTGATATTTTTTTTCATTGTAACCATACTTTTGAAATAAAGACATAAAACTTTTCTTTATACATTTTTTATGTTTTACTTCTACTAAGCAGCGAATAACGAAAGATATGTTCAAAGTGTTGTTTGATGAACAAACTAAAGATGCAATGAAGCAGCTTAGAGATGAAATGACAGTTAATATTCTACAATGCAGTTAAGATACTAAATATGGAGTATAGTTTTTACAATATGATTATGTTGTAAATGATTGGATTATTTATATTTATATGCGGAATATTTTACATATTAGAGACAATAAAAAGTAGATCAAATAAATGAAAGTATAACTTTTTTGTTAGTTGTATTTTAATTATTGGTGATATTATTTGTTATCTGAATTTGTTTTTTACACTTTTTGGATTGTTTTTTCTTTTTCCAGATTTAGCTCTCTCTTGGTTTTCATAATGTAGTACTCCCCACCCTACTATTCCATTATAATATTTTAGATTAAACTATTGATGTTTTCCTTATATAAATTTAGATTAAAAAACATTTTACGTAACTATTTTGTTCATAGTGTTTTATCATGTAGATTAATATAAAAAAATGGTATTATTCGTATTAAAAATTTGAAGAAAAAATAATAATCAGCGTGAATCATAAAAATAGTGAGATGGAAAAATGAAATAATTTATAAACTATAGTTATGAACATAATAATAATAATAATAATAATAATAATAATAATATACGGAGTATCATTTTTAGAATAATTGGTCATGAAGTAGAAAGAGTTTTGATAGAATTTAGGATTGGGTAGAGATAACTGGATTGGGCTATAAGACACTTAGACTGAACCACATTAAAAGATTGAATCCAATCGATTAGTTAGTTTAACTCAAGAGCTTATATACCAATTATTTTTCTCTTGAACTTCCGATGTGGGATGCACTCTAACACTCCCCCTCAAGTAGACAACCGGGCCATTTTGAATCTAACCGGTTGACCACTTGCAAATAAACTCTCATTCCCTTGATTTTTTTTGAGCGCCAACACCTAAAGGACCACGAGCCGCTGGGTATGGACTTTCAGATGAGCAATCGTGTTAAACGGGCAACAGGCCGTTGGGTACATACTACAGACGGATAACTAGGCTAAAGACTAACAGGCCGCTATGAATGAACGTCTAGACGGACACCTTGATAAACGAGGTGGGCTAAAACTGGCTCCAATACCATGATAGAATTTAGGATGGGGTATGAACAACTAGATTGAGCAATAAAACACTTGGGCTGAACCACATTAAAAGATTGAATCCAATCGAGTAGTTAGTTTAACTCAAGCGCTTATATACCGATTATTTTTCTCTTGAACTTCCGATGTGGAATGCACTCTAACAAGTTTGAAGAAAATAAAAATAGTTCGAAAAAACTGAAAAAGAACTGAAAAAAATTGTAAGAAACTAGAAAAAGCTGGAAGAATTTAAAAGGTAAGAGTTCAAGCTCTAAAAAACGTGCTCTTAGTCCCAAAATTATTTTCTCACTTTTAACAACTTGTAAAATTTTATGTTTTTTTTAATTTTTCTTTCTACAAATTGGTATATAAATAATATTAAAAATTAAATAAATAATTCTTTAAAACAAGATTTGCAAAAAAAATTATTATGTCATATATACTCCCTCCGTCCCCCATAGATCTTCTCAATAGCCCTTTTTCTTTGTCCACAATAGATCTTCTCATTTCATTTTTTTAACAATTAAAATACCATAACTACCCCCACTTACTTTATTTATTACACCTCACCCACCTCATTTAATGCACTCCACCCATATTTCATTAAGGGTATTATGGTAAACTTTTACCTTTTTTCAACTCTCCTTAAAAACCACCAAAAGTCAAAATGAGAACATCTTAGGGGGACGGAGGGAGTATTAAATAGACAACTAAAACATACAAATAATTAAATACGTAATAGTTATGGAAATACGAAAATAATAACCAAGACATATTTTTGGAAGAGAGAAAGAAAGTAGTCGTAGGTAGTAGTCGGTAATGGATAGGACCTTTTCTGGCTTTCCATAGGAAACCAAAATAAATAAATAAAAGAAAAGAAAGAGGGAATATGTAAAGACATGAAATCACAGTTCACATACTCTTCTCGATCTCTTCATTATATAGTGTTTATTTATTCACAATCATAATAACACTATCTCGGGCAGCCAAATGACTCGTGAATTAAATCCATCCATCTCCGCATAAAATTGGAAGTACCTAATTCATAATTAATTACCCACAACAAGATCGATCGAGCTGAAGATTTTTTGATCGATCGGCTTTCTCTTTTTCTCAGCTCCATATATGAAAAAAATGCAGAGAGATCTTCCAAAGTTCTTCAAAGTGTTGGCGGCGCCAAGCTTCCGCACACAGCTCGTACGTACGACGTTAAATACTCCCTTTTATATGCATTATTATTCCACATTTAGAAAAAGAATATATAATGCATGTAATAATTAATTAAACAGAGTCTTCCCCCAATAATATCAGAGAAGCTTGATATGGTGGTGAAAGAAGGGACAAAAGCAGTCAAGCTGATCAGCAGGAGAGGAATGTCCGAAGTGGACATCCAGAAATCTAAAAATGGCCGTGGGTTCTCATTCACGTGTACCGGATGGGAAGGGTTTGTGGATGAGCACGACCTGCAACTGGGTGATTTTCTGGTTTTCGAAGACATGGGGAACCTCATCTTTAAGGTCACCTTGTTCGATCCCACTTGCTGCGAGAAAGGTTTCCCCGTCCAGCAAGAAACCAGCAATGAAGACGATCATCATATGACAACAACAGTTGAGTTAGATCCTGCGACAGATAATGGCTGTGCTGGTAATAATGGTCCTAATGGTAAGTAATACTCTCTCTCTCTCTCTCTCAAAGTAAGTTGGGTGGGGTTCCGTTGACACTGAATTTCAGTGTCAAAGGATGACACTCGAGACGGCCATGAGTCTTTGCAAGTCAATGTGTGTTGTCTCCCCCTTATATATTTTATACTTTTATATCTAACTTAGGACAATGATAAAGCAAGATAACTTGAACTTGTTCTATTTTGCCCCAATCCCAAATATTAGGGGACAAAAAAAGGATACACTTTTGGCCTGAACAGTCTGAAAAAACGGGACAAGATGCGAGATGATATAAAACTCAAACTGTTCCGACCCATGCCCAACTCTAATCATGATTAGGACTAATATTAAGATTATGTTTATCTTTTCTATTTTTTTATCTATATATATGTAGTAGTATTTGGGCTACCCATATTCCTTTTCCTCTAAGTATAGTTTGTATCTTTACTCGTAACTCTATAGAATCTATAATTTGTTGAGAAAATCTTGATCAATACATGTTTTCTCTTTGACGGTTACTAATAGGCTAGGCTGTTAGAAACCACATATCATTAAATTTTTATCTTCCTCATGATTGTTGATTATTTTTGTTCATATTTTCTTGCATTTGTCATTTGACGATGGCGTCAAATGGCAGTGTGGTACTGACAAATGAGTGACAATGGTTGACAATGACAAACTCTTATTTAAGTTGTATTAAAAGACGAAGAATTAGTATTTTCATACTTATGTACTTTATGTTTGGATTAAAGATTTTGAAAGGGAAAAGAAAAGAACATAAGATGGAAAATAATTTTTTGTTGTTTGGTTAGAAAAGCGAGAGGGAAAGAAAAGAAAAGTAACGGAGCATAAGAAAAAGAAAATGAGAATGACAAAATATATTCGGTGAAAAACCAAATTCTCATTGCATATAAACATATAGAGTATGATGATTCAATTAATTTCATCCTTTCGATCAATATAAGATGTGAAAGTGGAGGCTAATAAGGGAGAAGATGAAAATGCGGCTCAGAGACAAAACCTGAACCCAAACTACCTGAAGAGAAAACTGAAAGTCTGCAATGGAGTGAAACATGAGAAACTTGACGACCAGAATAAGAACCGCAGGTTGATTCAATCTACTGGCCGTTTTGACCCTTCAAAGAAACGTCAATTCTCGTTAACAATGAAGCGCTACAACATCCTTGATAACACTCCTTACCTGGTATATAAGTTTTAAGATTTCTAAACTCCTTTTATTTCCTTTTTTTCTGCTCACCTTAGTTTAATAATGTGTACGTTTGTTCGCCTCGAGTATGTTTCAGTATTTGCCCTCTGCATTTTGCAAAGCAAATGGGCTTGTTCCTCAGAAAGCAAAAGTGACTCTGAAAGGTCCGAGTGGTGAGGAACACCAAGGTAGCCTCATCGTGTATGATAGAAAGAAAGACGGTTGCATTCATACTCGAGCTTGGAGCGGATTTGTTGCAAGCAACAATCTGAAAGTTGGTGACACTTGTGTCTTCAAACTTTGTGACACCGCAGGGAGCGGTTCAGACTGGGTTCTGTTTGATGTTGACGTTCAACCTGCAGCCTCTTAATTTGTGTTTACATATCATTGGATTGGTTGCACATAAAAATATTCTCGATCTCATCATCCGAAACTTTGTGCTTCTCTTTGGTTTTTGGGATGACGTTAGTAGCAAGTGTGTCATGTGACAAACGTGGTGTACAACCTAGCTTTAATTTTTTGTAAGTGTATTTCTGGCAAATGTCTTTTTTTCCTATTAGGAGTGTTAGGTGATTAACTGATTGTTTGGCTTGGTATATTTGAATTGCGACAAGGAAGAGAACAAGCCATGGGAATCATAATCCATCACATAACACAACATTACATATTAAGAAAACAAAAAGAGTTAAAGCCCATTTTGTTTTATTATTATATGGTGGGACGATAGGAGGAGTTGTGTTTCTAATAAGGGCGAAACTTGCAAGGATCATCTCCGAGCAAAAGGGCCCTAAAGATGGCCTCACAAATGACACCATCGTAGACGAGGCAATGTCCGGCATCGGGGACCTCATAGTACCGAATCCATGGCAGCCTCCTTGCAACGTACCTCTGCAACTCCACGTTGATGAATTTGTCTTGGCAACCCTGCCACATCTGCACGCTCCCTTTCTTCTCCGGGAACGGGTCTTTCATCTCCAGCGGGTCGAAGTCCCATTTGCAGAACGCCGCCGCAAAATCCGAACTCAGGTTCTTGTACACGCTTTTGTCCTTCAGCTTCTCCTGCATTGTCAAACCATATACATACTCCCTTTCAGTGCGTTTTTCTGATTTAATTCTACTTAAAAAATGAAACCGAACAAACACATTTAAAAGATAAAAACAACAATCTAGTGACCAAGAAAAACTTTGACTAGTGAAGGTTAAGGGTCTGTTTGGTATATAGAATTGATGGAATTGGAATTGAATTAGAATTGAAATTCCATGGGATTCAATTCCATAGAATTGAGTTCATCAATTCCAATTCATTTTTTGCACTGTCAATTCCAAATTCGCATAATTTTTTTGCTACCAAACACCAGAATTGGAATTGAAGTCATCAATTCCAATTCCATAGTTTGAATTCCGTGGACCAAATGGGGCCTAAGGGTCGTTTGGTATACAGAATTGACGGAATTGGAATTGAAATTCCATTGGATTCAATTCCATAGGATTGAATTCTACCAATTCCAATTCATTTTTTACACTATCAATTCCAAATCTACATAATTTTTATACTGCCAAACACCAGAATTGGAATTGAAGTCTTCAATTCAAATTCTATAATTTGAATTCCGTGTACCAAACGGAGCATAAAGCAATATAGTAGTAGAAAAAAAGGGAAATGTTACCGCAGTTGGGGAGTGATGGCCATTGGGAGCATCCCGAATAAGCTCCCAATCTCGTTCGCTATAATTACTATCATTTCTGGACGGGTTTCGGGCGGCGAACCAATGCCCGAACCAGGGAGCGTATTTCCCAATCCAGAGCATTACCCGGTACACATTCCTCCTTTCGTCGTTCTTGGTGAGAATGTCCGGGATCGACGGCCACTGGTAGTTCACCGGCGGAACCACCATCGCCACCCCTAACAGCCTCTCTGGTATCCGTTTCAGGCACCCCCACGTCGGGTATGACCCCATCGAGTTACTGATCACATAGAACTTCGGTCCTATCCCAATCCGATCCGCGAGTTCCTCAATGTCCGATGATTCGCTCTTCTGCGTCCGTTTATCGTTCGGGTCGCTCTCCCCGTACCCGGCTCTGTCGAATAGAACCACATACACTCCCAGCTCCTCCATCAAATCCTGCTTCGAAAACAGTTAGTAAAAGCAAGTAAATTCTATAATTTGTTTTTTATAATTTTAAGATTTTTTATATTTATTTTCTATTACTCCGTGTTAAATATTATCCGTGTGACCATTCTTTTATACATTTTCCAAATATTCTCTTGCTTGACATTCTCTCATGTATGTGTTAATTTGAGGGTTAAAAGTGTAATTTAACACTTTTTTAATGTTCAGTGACGTATTTTAATGTCAATTAGATGAACAATACAATAATGATGACTATGACTGCAGACTAGGATTCTGACGAAAGACCACAATTGTTGACTATGGTTGTACTCCCTCCGTTTCTTAAAACCCTTCCTCTTTCATTTTTTTTTTGTTTTTCTTAAAACACTTTCCTTTTATATTAAAAAACCACTTTTACCCATCACATCAAGGGCAAAATTGGAAAGTCAACTACAATTTAACACTTCCTTATTTTTTCCCAAAGTCAAAAGAAGAACTCTTTTGAGAAACAGAGGTAGTAGTAGATAGTGAATGCAATTCACAAACGACGCATGAGGAACGGTCTCTAGAATTTGATATGACAAGAAAGATATATGATCATTGTGAAACTAGACTTTTAGCTCTCAAATTAATATATATCGACATGATAGAAGATCAGAAAATAATTATTTATGAGAAAAATAACCATAAAAGAAAGGTCACGGGAGTAATATTTAATAATAGAAGACTAAATACAAAATACTTCCTTTTATAAAGAACTAATAAATAAATAAAGTGAAATTTGCACTAAATAGGACTAAAACATAATGACTTTCCTAATGTAGGACTTAAACTTTTTTATTCCTTAAATAAGACTAAATAATGACCTCGTGGGAGGAATAATGTCCAATAATGCTAGACATTTAGTTGAATAATGACTACATGTTAATGACCAAAACTCCTACATTGGGAAATAAAAACAAATGGTTCTATATTGAGAAAGTCATTATGTTTTAGTCCTATTTAGATAAATTTCTCATAAATAAATCAATACTATTTCCTTAGAATGTTAGATGAAAAAGCTTAAAAACACGGCGGGTGGTTTCCTTAGCTTCAACTTATTTTTTAATTTATTATATATTCGTATTAAAATTAGATCATATTTAATAATATCAAATCTAATCAAACCAAATTAGATTGAATCAGATCAGATTCTATCAGATTAAACGAAATCAAACTCAATCAGATCTAGTCAGATCCAATCAATTCTGATCAGACCCGATCTTCAAATTAAAGAATTAAATCCAATCACATTTTGCTTAATGGAGAGACAGATTATATAAAAAAATCACCCAAAATATGAGTAAAATATAATCTCTATGACCAAAATATGAGTAATATGTTTTTATCTTCAAAAATAAGTTTATATTGTGATATTGTGACATTCTATATTAACATTTCACAGTGTTTTTTGGTATTATATGTTGACATTAATAGCATTATATTATATCTTCTACTCCCTCCGTCCCTAAATAAACTTTCATTTTTGACTTTTTGAGGATTTAAGGGATGAATATTTTTGTGTTGACTTTCCAAAAATACCCTTGATGTGATGTGTAAAAGTAAGATGTGATAGGTAAATTATTAGTAAAAAGGTATGATGTGATAGGTAGGGTATGAAAAAGTAAGGGGTAAAAGGGGTTTTTAAGGGAAAAGAGAAGTTTATTTGGGGACAAAGAAAAAAACGAAAGAGGAAGTTTATTTAGGGACAGAGGGAGTATTTTGAAGGAAAAAACATATAGAGCTGCTATTTTAGTCATTTCTATATATTTTAGTCTTTGTTTAGTCTTATTTATTATACATTTATACAACAAGAGAGAGCCTTTTGCCATTTCTAGAAATTCAAACATCTTTGAAACACTAACATTATGTTTATTTCAAGAAATATAAGAAGGAAAGGGTATGAAAAAAATGAAATAAAAATAAAATAAGAGAAGAGATGAACCAATAAGAAGAAAAGGATTAAGCTATTTCTACATTAAAATTTGTACTCCATTTTGTACTCTAAAGGCATGCACTGACATTTTGTACTAGTGTGATAGTTTACATAGACAAAAAATGTCAGTATAACTTTTTTAAGTGAACTAAAATTTTATGCTAGTGTGAATCGATTAAATATCGATGCATTTTCTTGAGATACAACTTGGAGTACAGCGCAGCTTTTGCTGTACCCCTAACATGGTTGAAAAGAAAAACAACTTTTGCTCTTATTACTTATTAGTGATCAAAGAAAGAGGAAGAGATTTTTCTTTCGTTTCCCATTTAGAAATCACCCTAAATAGGACTAAAACATAGAGAAAAGTACCAAAATAGGATTTTTCATGTTTTTTTTATCAAAATAAGACTTTGCAATGTGGTAATGTGAATTTGCCCTGTTGTAATGTGGCAGTGTACATGTGGAAATTACTATATTTTTTTGATAATGTATATGACCATGTATGGTAATATAAGTCTAATTTCGGGAAGAAAAACATGGAAGTCCTATTTTGGTATATTTTCAATGTTTTAGTCCTAGTTTGGTCTTTTTTCCTTTTCCATTTCACGAACCAAATAGGAGTATAACATAAGTGATTTTACATTAATGCAGATAATTCAAAGAGCAATAATAATAATAATAATAATAACAATAATAATAATAATAATAATAATAATAATAATAATAATAATAATAATAGTAATAGTAATAGTAATAGTAATAATAAGAGGTAACCTACGTACGTGGGGGGCGACGAAGTTCATGTCCTTGGAGCTGTCAAAGCCGTGAACGACGATTACTTTGTAATTGGAGCGTTCTTTGGGAACGCCTTTTTCTATGTACGCCAGAGTTCTTCCATCCCTCAATATCACCTTTTTCGACGACCCACAGTCGTGTTCCCGGTGGCCGCCGCCGCCGTGACTGGTGCTATTGGGAGTATCGGAAACAGACATAACGTGTTTCGCAACAACTTTTTCTTTATTGTTACACTTGTAAGTTTGATGATATATGAGTAATTAAACACGAATGGGGGCTTTTGTAATACGTAACTTGTACTTCCTCAATTTTCTAATCCTCTATTTCCGGAGTAGTTATATCATAGTATCTCCATCCACAAATATTTGTCTAATTTTGATCTTTTTTGCTCAACTTTTTTGAACCTTGACCTATAATTGAAAAAATATATATTGTATATTAATTATATAAAATAGTATTTTGAAAAATATTTGATATAATAAATCTATAAAACTATTTTTGTATCAATATCTAATACCATTTTTATTTAATTTGAAGTCAAAGTTTTTCAATTTTGACCAAAAAAAGTCAAAAATGGACATACATTCAGAGCGAGTACTTAATTTTAGAAAAATGAGTATTCAGACGATCAAAAATAAACATTCACCTGTTCTTAAATGAGCCTTTGTCGCAGGTGGAAGGAAGCATTGTACAATCAGTTGTACAGTATGTATATATTAAGTTTATTTCACCTTCAGATCAAATATTTGAGTAACAAAATCTTTTAAAACCTTACATCATTTTATTTTAAGAAACAATAGAAGAGTTTTTTGATACAGAAAAATAGCACTCCATATCATTTACTCCCTCCGTCCCTAAATAGATTACAATCTTTTTTTCTCTCTCCTCTCGATAACTTTTGTTTGTTTACACGATTTCATCAAGTATTTGATAAAATAAAATATTCTTGTCACCTCTTGTTTTGTAGAACTTTTGATGTAGTTTTTTAATATGTAATTTTTATAGCTTATTGATATACCAATTTGTAAATAAAATGATTTCAAAAAGTAGGAAATTTTACTCCGTAACCCGCAATTTGTAATCAAATTGGGGACGGAGGGAGTATATGATTCTCCGTTTTAAAAAAAATTTCCCAGTTCGATTTTTTTATCAATATTTTCAACACACTTTAATCATTAATTAATATAGATTTATACAAATATTGTAAATATTATAAACATTTAGAATTTCAAAACCACATATGAAAGTGAATAGAATTGTATTAACTTTTTTCATTATACATAAATATACTTATATTTATAATTTTAGTCAAAACTTGAAAAACTTTATCAATCAAAAATTCAAACTGGATAGTTTTTAAGGGGGAAAATATTTTAGAGGAATTTACTTAAATTACACTAAAGCATAATAACTTTCTCTAAATAGCATCACATGTGTTTTTCTTCTCAATGTAGCACTTTTAGTTATTATGCATTAGTCGTTATTCAAATAAATATTCGTCATCACTGGATATTATGGACATTATTAAGTGCTATTTAGAGAATAAAACAGTTTAAGTGCTATTTAAGAAAATGACTTAAGTTTTAGTGCTGTTTAGTGCAAATATTTCAATATTTTAATCCATTGTACATTTTATATACACAACTTATGACAAATACATGCTTTGTCCATGATTTCATTCTCGTTTTGACTTTTCACGATCATTGATAAAACATTTTGACGATTAATATTTCTTTTTATATAAATTCAAAAAACAAAGTATATTACTTTGAAATTATGTTTCAAATAAAATAAATTAAATGATATTAAATTTATGTGATAATTTGATATACTTTTTTGGAATTTTTAGTCAAATTGTGAAGAAAATGTTTGAACACAGGGAAGAGAAAATCAGAGTGGGATGGCGACATGGAGTAGTTTTCTTTTTAATTATAGTAGGGATACACTAAGAAATGTATTTCAAGTTCTACCCCAAAGAGATGCACTAGTATTTTCACGGTTTACACTGACACAAAATATTAGTGTAATAAAAAAATTCACACTGACATTTTATATCATTGTAAACCATCACACTAGCATTACATTAACACAAAATATTGATACAGACCTTTAGAATATAAAATACTTCCTCCGTCCCTATTTTGATTGTAGTTTTTTCTCTCTCCTCTCGATAATTTTTGTTTATTTACGTAATTTCATTAAGTATTTGATAAAAAAATATTCTTGCCATCTCTTATTATGTAAAACTTTTGACGTACTTTTTTAATATGTAAATTTT
Source organism: Cuscuta campestris (assembly GCA_900332095.2). Lineage (NCBI taxonomy): Eukaryota > Viridiplantae > Streptophyta > Magnoliopsida > Solanales > Convolvulaceae > Cuscuta > Cuscuta campestris. The sequence continues at coordinate 1,537,202 of OOIL02005153.1, read as the reverse complement.
CTTTCTTGTTAATATACTTATCTATAAATAAAATTATTTAAAAAAATGTTTTTTTCTCATAAACTTCAATTTGTAATCAAATTGAGGACGAATGAGTAATTTTTAGGGTACAAATTACTTACTCCGGAATTCTTTTATTTTTTAGAGTAGTGGATATAGAGCAGATTGTACTCCGTGTATTTTACTACTCCGTAGTACTTTCCATCCAATGGCACACACGTAACGTAACACGACAACTTTAATTAAATATCGTCCGTGCGTTAGCTAATCCGCACACATATTTATGGTTATAAAATATTCACGGAGAATCTACTCGTAAATTTCATTAAAATATGTTCATATATAATCTATTAAAAATAGAAATTTTAATATATTTTTTTTAATTAAAACATGACATATAATCCAAAAAATGTAATATATAGTCTCAAAAACATGGTAAATAAAAATATATAGCGCCAAACTTTGGCATTGTAGTATCACAATACTCCTATTAAGGAGATAAAATATAAGATAAGATTCTATGATATAGCCGAAGTAAATTGAATAGGATTCATTTTAATTAAAAGTTTGAATTTTTAAGCCTTTTAATATTGAGCATACACTTTAATTTTAACTAAAACTTGGACACAACAAATCTGAATGGATGGAAGGGAATGGGAAGGCGGAAAGAGTTCTCTTCACCTTGTTTGTTTTGGAGGGGAAGGAAATGTTTTATTTTTAATTTTTTATTTATAGTTTTCATTTTTAAAACTATTTTTTTTATCTATTTTAAAAAATTATTATAAATGTTTTTTATTTTATTCTATCATTTTTTTATAGTTTTAACTTTTTTATTACTATTTTTATCATTTCTCCTACATTTTTATTTTTTTTATTTTCTTATGTAATTTATTTTTTAAATTTAATTATGTGTGTGTGTGTCTATATACACACACACACACACACACACACACACACACACATATACATGTACATATACATGTACATATATATATATATATATATATGTATGTATGTATGTATGTATATTATTTTATTTATTATTTATCACTACGATTTTCCATTATGAATTGATTGATTTATTTTATAATTATAATTATTTACTATTATTATTATTATCAAATTTTAAATTTTTATTTATAATCTTTTTATTTATGTTATTATTTTTATTATGGGTTTTTATTTTATGATGTTAATATTTTTAGTTTTTTATTCTTATTATTTATATCTACTTGTTTATTATTATTAATATTTTAATTATCATTTATTTTTTATTTATTTATTTTATTACTATACAATTTTTTTTATTAATAATTTGTTTTATTTTAAAATGATTTAATTTATTTTCTATTTATTTATTTATTTTAATTTTTTTATATTATTTTTTATTGAAAAGGCGAAAAAATTGACGAAAGAAGAAGAGAAGGACAAAAGGGAAGGAGATTCTGTCCGATTCGGAAGGGTTGATTTGGAAGGGAGGGGAGGGAATTGAAACTAAAACTTTGGGTCTTCTCTCCTCCACCTTGTTAAACCAAATAAGGGGAGAGGTTTTGATTTCTTTCCTTCCCCTCCCCTTCCCTCCAACCAAATAGACCCTAAATGTATGAAATTATAGTTTGAACTTTGAATCACTTGAATAAAGCATTTCCAGGTAAATATTATCAGGACCGATTTTGAAGATTCAAAAATGAAAAACCCGAAGAATGCAAAATCCTAGACGAGACAAAAACAATTAACCCTTAACCCTAATAAATTAAATTATATGTGTATAAATTACTTTAATTTTTTGTGAAAGTACAATTAACTTTGTAGTAATACACATAAAAACATCAACCACGGGGGCACCCATGCTATTACCCCTTTGTATAACAAAAATGTAAAGAAAAGAGTGAAATTTGAATATAGAGAAAAACCAAGGGCATAAATGTCATTTCATTTCTAAAATAGGCAAAAAAACCACAGAGGTTTTATAAAAAATTTTTGAAAGTAGAGGGAGTTTTGGCGCTCCTTTTGTAAACCACAGGGGGCACCCATGCTATTACCCCCTATCTTAAAAATCAAGATTTAAAACGGTCCTTTCTAATAAAGTATTTTCTCAAATTAGTTCTCAATAAGTATAATTACCTGCATGATCATTTATAATTTAATTTTTTCCTAAATGGTCCTCTCTCAAAAATGTCTATTAAATGCCAGTATCAATTAAATATAAGGTATTTTGATAATTTTTATCATCTAGACTAAAAGTATGTTTCTGAAATACTGCTTTATAATAAAGTACTAGTATTTTGACCCGTGTCATGCACGAGGTAGAAATTTTTTTTTGTATTTGTTATTTTTCATCGTGAGAAAATTTTTCAAATATCAAACAACATAAAACATATAGAAGTCACTGATGAGAATTCTACTATATACAATTAAAAATTAACATTTCAAAGTCTTACTTAAATTAGAATATTCTAAAAAATGTTGAGGCATACAATAATTTTTTGTGAAGTTATAAAGATTATCAAAGACATGTAAAAGTAATAATTTCAACTTTATTTTTAATCTCTCTTGTGAAATAATAATATACGAGTAATTTTAAAAATAAGTGAATACCATTTTGGTAAAAATAATATTATTAATGCCAATGTTTGACATCAACTTTTTTTATAATCATAAGTCATTACGAAACATAAGCTATAGAAAATTATATTCTTTGAAATTTCAAGAATATAATTCATTTATGTTGTGCATGTAAACCTTCTCTAAGGCTTTATTTTCTAATACTACAATTGCACCGAAGATAATTTTTCACAATTTTCAATGCTTAACCTTGTACAACTATACAATTTAGAGAGAATAGTACAGCTGGTTGTACCAGAAGACAGAAGTAAGGTATATTCGAGTAGTATTCATTTTAAAGTAAAGTAGTACTCCTCACACAAATATAAACGTTCATTTTGAAATAACGTAGTACTCATTCTGAAACAAAGTGATGCTCATTCTCAAATTACGTAGTGTTCATTCTCAAATTACGTAGTGTTCATTCTCAAATAACATATCGTTCATTCTCTTCAAATTTGGAAATATGATCTTATAGTCTAATTAAACTTACATTACTCCAAATTACTTCAATCAGCATAGGCATCGACATCTTCATTGCTATCGGCATCAATGATAATTGGGCCTATGGTTTATCAGTTCCTTCCAGATGAATATCTCTTGAATCGTCTCTCCTATCTGCATCTAGGGTTTCCGCTCTTCTGCGCAGACTTGCGACAATCCAGATCTTCCACCATCCCTCACCTAGGGTCCTTGCGGCAATCCAAATCTTCCACACGATTGCTCCGTTTCGTTGATTTGTTTTAAGGCTGGTTGTACCCAAAAATAGGTATAACGGATTGTAGAATATAAATTGTGTAATTCAGATGATTAATCAATGTTCCTGGATAACATAATGGGTATAACATTCTTCCAATTAAAACTCTTTTGTGGTTTGAGATTTACAAACATTTGTTCTCATTTATAAACTGAGTTTTTATACAATCGTCATTGATTGAGAAAATATATGCTCCCCACATTGGTTTAGATTATTGAAAAAATTGTTTAATCTCCTCGTAATGATATGATTCTCTTCTCTCAAAATAATGTTTTAAAAAATATTATTTTCCTGTGCTCGGTTTAATTAAAAAAATTGGGATCCTATAATTATTTTTCACTGTATTAATTAAAAAAATAGATTACCAATTTTATTAGTCAAAAAAATATGATTCTTTTACCCTGCATGCCACATTAATTTATATAAGTGAAATAGATATTATTTATCTCTCTTGCATTAATATGATTATCCTCCCTCGTATTGATTCAAAAATATGATTCTTCTCTCCCTGCATGATTCAAAAAATAAAAGAATAGATTTAATATAATTAAACAAATTATAGTTAAAATACATTAAAAATCTAATGATTCCACTCCCCTGCATTAATTCAAAAAATGAATATGAAAAACAATAGTGATCCAGTGATTCAAATAGAAATTTACAAAAACATTTGATTTTTTTTTTGTTTTTTGGATGTAAAATAATATAAGCATGAAAAATCATTCCTTTTTAATTTATTTGACTTAAATATTTGATCATTTAAAAAATTAGTCTATTTATTTTTTGTTTAATAGTGTTTTAATGTAGAGATTAACATATACTTTTATGTTTTATTTTACATTAATATTGGAAAAAAATAAAATAAAAACTACTTTCATTTAAGCTTGTCATAAACAAATACAAATTTTTTTGAGGTTAAGAAAGTGTCCTTTTTTAGGAAGGAAATCTTATTTATGCATTGATAGTTTTATTTTAAATGAAGTGAAGAAAAATAAAATTAGAAAAATATTGTATTTTGTAATAAAAGAAATGATCTCTATTCCATAATTAAATTTACTCAATGATATTGAAATCATAAAGAATGTAAGTGTCAATACAGTATGCCGTGACAACACTTTTTTGAATCAATTATACCATAATGTAATTACATATATCATATAATAATAGCCAATTGTATTGTATAATGTAATTAAAAATACTGAAGCTTCAGTCTTGTCCTTCCTAGATGTGTATTTATTCATTTTTCTAAATAATTTAGGTAAGTGTTCCCCGGCTTTACCACACCGGTTTTGGTGGGACTCCTACCGGGTTAGAAAATGTAATTAAAAATATCATATCATAATAGATAATAAAAAAAAATATATTTAAAAACTAGCTTCACTTAAGCTTGTCATAAACAAATAAATTTTGAAGGTTAAGAAAGTATCTTTTTCTAACGAAGGAAATATTTTTTGTTCTTTGATAGTTTTATTATAAGTGAAGTGAAATAATTATAAAATTAGAAAAATCCTTGTATATTCTAACAAAAGCGATGATCTCTATAATGTAATCCATAATTAAATATAATCTACTCAATAATGTTAAAATAATAAAAAAGTTATTGTAAATATAGTATATTATGCCATGTTGACACGTACATTTTTTTGAATCAATTGTATTCTATAATATAATTTGAAATTTTATATCATAATATATAATTAAAAATAATGTACCTTAAAATTTAAATCACAAATTATCTAAGAACAATAAATTAGAAATTGTCTAGTAATAAAATCAAATCTTAAAATCAATTTATTCAAAATATGAAATTATGTATAGTATTTTTATATTTTAGAAGAAACTATAGCCTAGTTATCTCTTGTTTTGTAAATATTTTAATTTAGTTTTTAACGTATATAAATTTTAGTTTTCCATCAATATTGCAATTAATGGAATAAAAACTAACTTCACTATAACATATCATAAGAAATACTCATATGACATTAATTTAAAGGTAAAATAACATCTAATTCTTTAATTGAGAATTTTAGTATAAATGAAGATAATAAAAAGCACTGAATTAAGAAACAATGTTCTCATAAAAATGAATATTCCTCATCCCTAATTAGTTTTTTTCAAATATATTAAAACATTGATTTTATGTTTTATATGTCCTAAACTAGGTGGCATATTATGTGTCAGAAAAACAGGAATTTTTTTTATTGGTGAGGAAAATATTTTATTTATTAGGTGTGAATATTTAAATTAATATAATTAAACTGGCTTTGTTTAAGTATATCACAAGAAATTACGATTATAAAATTAATTTATGGGTGAAGATAATATTTATTTATTATTTAAAAGCCTTTTCTATTCAAGAAAAATTATAGTAAAGTTTTATCTTTTTTTATAGTTTCTTAATGTAGTTTTTAAAATATAATGTTTGGTTTTAATTTTACATCAATACTAAAATAAATAGAATCAAATCTAATTTCATCTAAACATGTCATAAAAAAATACACGGGTTAAAATGATTTAGATGTCAAAAAACATATCATTTATTAATTAAAAGTTTTACTACAAATCAAGAGGCCAAAAAACACTATATTGAATTGAAAAAAATATTATCATAAGAACATATGTTTCTCTTCCATAATTTAATTTCCTCAAAGATTTCATATCAAAATATTAAATTCACATTTTCTATATACTTAATTAGGTGGCATATTAAGTATCAAATAAATATTAAATTTATTTATATGTGAAAAAATATTCTATTTATTAGTTGTCAAATTCTTAATAAATATAATCAAATTAATGTCATGTAAAATTATGAACAAATATAAAATTTGAGAGTTGGGCTCTCAGAATTGTGACATGTGGCATGGTGACTGGACAATTTTTTAACACCTCAGCGGCCATGTCAAGAGCATTGTTTAGAAGTTTTCTTCTACGTGTTTTACGGATGGCCAGAGATTCTTCAAGCTTACCATCTTAACATTATTTATAATTTCAATATTAATGTGTTAATTTTATTATGCAATAAAGATCACCGCTTTTATTAGAATATAGTTTATAATTTCATATTTGTTCTCTTCATTTATAATAAATTTTTTAAAAAATAAAAAAATATTTCCTTTCTTAATAAAATATGTTTTATTAACCTCTAAGAAATTCATTGTTGTGTGTGACATGCTTAAATAAAGTTATTTTTTATTCTATTTCTTTCAATAATGATCTAAAATTTAAAAAATATTTTAATCTCTATAATAAAATACTACAAATGACTAGACTATTTTTTAAATGATAAATATTTAAACTAAACATTTTTTAAATTGAATGATTTTGTATTCAAACAAAAAAACAAAAAAATTGAAAAAAAAACTATCAAATGTTTTTGTTAATTACTTTTCAAAATCATAGGAGTACTAATATTTTTTATTTTAATTTTTGTGAACGAATGCAGAGGGTATAATAATTGGGGTTTCAATGGTTTTTTAAATTAATTTTTTTAATCATAGTATTCCTAATCGAAGATTATGCTTTTTGAATAATACAGGGAGAAAATAATCATACGGAGAATTTTTTTTAATCAATGTGATTGAGGAGAATCATATTAATGCGGGAGAGTTTTTTTTCACTAATAAAAATTAATACGGCGATGCGGAATAAAAAAATTATATTCTTTGAATTATAAGATCGATACTCCAGTTTTGAATTAATGAATTGAATTAATTATAGGATCACTAATTTTTGTAATTAATGGAAAAATCACATTTTTAAAAATCAATACAAGGGAAAAGAATTATATTAATGCGGGGAGATGAATCGTTTTTATCGAATCTAAATTAATGTGGGCAGGGGGGATCATATTTTTCATCCATCAATGACGGTTGTATAAAAATTGAGTTTATGAATGAGAATAAATGTTTGGGCTTATCTTAAGCCAAAAAATAATTCAATTTGAAGAAAGTTGTACCCATTATGTTATTGAGGAAGACTGATTAACCATATAAATTATGTAATAATACTAGATTAATCGTTGAAGACTTAGGGGCTGTTTGTTTCAGCCTCTTAATGGTTCAGATGTCTGAATGGTTCAGCACTTAATGGTTCAGACTGTTTGTTTCAGCCTCTTAATGGTTCAGATGTCTGAATGGTTAAGTATTATACAGAGTCTGAATGGTTAAGACCTCTTATCTGAATTGATCAGACATTTGCCTCTGAATAGTTAAGCAATATACTAGCTCTTAATGGTTCAAACCTCTTACTGGTTCAGCACTTAATGGTTCAGACCTCTTACTGGTTCAGCACTTACCGATTCAGAAGTTGCCAAACAGTCCCTTACAAAAATTAACAAATTCGTAGAGAAGGTTACATAGCCTAAATGTATTATGTTCATTTCATATAAGATTACCCTTGAAGTTAAAACAAAATACGGTTTTCAAAAGTTTATGGTTCGTCATGATTATAATTAAAAGTTAGGTCCAAACATTGTCATTTATAGGATTATATTTTATCAAGTCGGCATTCACTGACGGTTAATTTAATATTGATGTTACAAGAGTGAGAGTAAAAGTAGAGTTAAAATATTAATTTTAAATGCCTTTAGTAGTCTTCATAACATTATACAAAAAAGAAATCACCGTAAATTGAAGTAAGACATCGAGAAAGTACACAAATAGGATCTCAATATTTTTGTCCCCAAAATAGGAATTCGCAGTGTGGTAATGTGACACTGTGTATGAGCATTTCACTATATTTTTGTAATGTATAAGGCAATGAATGACATTGTAAATGTATTTTAACTCTTATTTCAAAATAAAACCATGAAACTCCTATTTTGTATATTTTCAATATTTTACTCATACTTTAGTTTTTTTTCTCTATACAAAAATATTGTATATCTCATAGTTTTTCGAATTGATCTAATTTAAACAAGAGTTTGACATATTAGTTTTTAAATGTGTATAGTAAAATTATCATTAGTAAATGTTATTTATCATTATTTTAACTTTTAAGGTCAATGTTTTATATTGAAGATATCTTCCTTAATAGGCGTTAAAAAAATATTAAAATACTAAAATAGGAGTCCTAAATTGTTTTAGACAAAAATAAGAGTATAATGGCAATGTGGTGTTAGAGGTACACATTGTGTTGTGATGACAAGGTGATGACATTGTAATATATGGGTGTGATCAGTCAATTATCAGCGATCCGCGCCGGCATTCTAGTGGCCGGTGTCGTCGGATGGGAGTGTGGCGGCGGTAGTGCGGCAGTTACAATGTGAGAATTTGGTGAGTGCTAAAGTGTAATAAAGACATTGTGAACTCAAACTTTGGTCATAAAATATTTATGACTTCTATTTTGGTATTTACATAGTTGTTTTCTCATATCTATTTAGTTCTCTCTTTAATTTGTTCGATTTCCGAAAATTGTTTTAGCAGAGAAATATTACAAATTTCAAACAAAAAATTCGTTTAATCCCGTGCGTGGCACGGGTTAAAATGCTAGTTTATATATAAATGAGAGAAGTTTATAATTTAGATATATTAGGTGTTTAAAAAAGCCGGATAAAAATGGCATGTGTTAGTTTCTTAGTGATCTAAGTATCATTTTTATAGAATTAATTATTCTTTATTCGGCTAAAAATTTTATGCGGATTATACTAATATTCTTCTAGTCTAAATATATACTATTTGATAAAGTAGTATGATAAAAGGTTTATTGAATATAAATATATTTGTCTTTTAAATATATATTTTATTAAATATATACATAGTGATCTAATTATCATTTTTATATATAAAGAATTAATGATTCTTTATTAAATACTATTTGTATTTTAAATATTTTTTTTATTTAAGTATATATATAATAATAAGTAACTTCTTTATATCAAATACTCCGTATAAATTTAAAAAATATGAAAATTTATAGAGGTTGAGAGAATATCTTGTTTATTATTGAAAAGGATTATTATATATTAAGAGAAATATTTATTAATTTTAAGTTCAGTAGTTGAAGCTACCCGAGAAACTCTCTTGAAGCTACCACTACTTCCGTTAAGCTTACGGGTGCTTAACAAACCGTTACAACCTGAGAACTTGAATCTCACAAGCCACAATACAATCACTCGTAGATGTGCCCTCTGCAAGCTAGACTCACACCCAAGACTTAAGTCACATAAGTCTTGTGCAACAAGAAGAACAATCTTCTTCAACCTCTCAACATAAACTCTCACAAGAGTAGAAATGAGAAATGATTACGCTCTAATGGATAACAAAACACTCTGTTGAAAATAATTAGCTTTCTCTCAAAATATATGAATTTGAGGAAGAATTGAATGGAGGATTATAACCTCAAGATAGCGGAGTTTAGGAGTGTTTGTTCATTCTGAAAAACACTAAGGAATGGTGTATAAATAAGGGTTGGAATAATATATCCGTTGGGGAATGAAATGAAATGATTTTGATAGGTTTCAGCTGAGAGGATCGATCCAGGCTATGTGATCGATCCCCGGGTGATCGATGTATGCCATTGGATCGATCCAAAAAGGCTGCAAAGTGAAGCAAGAATGTTGAGCTGAGTTCGGGGGATCGATCCATGCCTATGGATCGATCCTCCGTAGGAAAATCTGCACACACTAAAAAATCGTGTGATCGATCCAACCATGGGGATCGATCCACTAACGGATAATTCTCAAACAGGAAAACCCCAAGGCATGTGTGCGAGTTGGAAGGTGTTTTTGGGAGTTTGTGGTTTGTTTGGGACAATGAAATGAAGTGAGAAGGCTCCCAAATGGTTAAAATATATTCAAATTCAAGTTTGAATATTTGAAGAAATTTTTGGTGTAGAAAATGAGCCCAAAAGATATTTTTTGTGTCAAACGATATACACGAAAAAATATTTGAATGAAATATTTTGCTTACCAAAAATAATTTCTAATATCAAAATAAATATTTTGATAAATGTTTGACACACCTTTTGTAATTGACTCAATAAAAGTATTTTGAACAGTAAAAAAGATTTTTTCAACTAACTCCAAAAATAAATATGATTTTTATATTAAGTCTCATATAAAATAAATTTTGAGAGAGGATTATTTTTGACATTGTTACAATATGTTCCTAGACTCAATAAAATAAAAAGTCTTCTGAAATTTTCTATTCCTCTTGAGTCATCCATTAGATGCTCCAAACGCGTCTCGGACTCCAATAAAATCTTGTGCACCTTCTTGAATATTTTAAGAAATTTGCATTTCAAGACTTCGTGTTTGTCGATGTATCAAAACCTGTGAGTCAACACTTAATATTAGGAAGTATAATTAAATTAGGATACTACTTTCCTTTCCTATTAGGATTATTCTTTCCTTTCCTACTTGTAGTTTAATTACTCTTGTATTCCCTATATATAGGGTCATATCTCTCAATATTCAATAAGACAAATTATTATCAAATTGTATCATGGTATCAGAGCCACCGCTCTTGGTGACCTAAAAGAATTCTTTGCTCCCACCGTAGCCAGTAATTCCGGCGACGGCGACTCCATCCTATTCACCTCTATTTTCTTTTCCTTCTTTATCCTCAAATCAACTTTTCCATTCAAATGAAAAAAAAAAGAAAAAAACCCTGTTGAAATCACACAAAAAAAACTATCAAAGGAGGAACTTCTCTCTTGTATCTCCATGGTTCTTCAAAAAAAACCCAACTCCTCACAAACTTTCTCAACTCATCATATCTTCTCAAAAAAAAATGAAAAAAAATGATTGTTGTTTCTCTCCAACTCACCATATCAAAATCTCATACCCAAATTTTTTTTCTCCATCACCAATTCTTAACCTCCCTTCTCTTTTCTTTTATTGAACCATTAAAAATCCAAAGTAAATCAGCACAAAAGCAAAGCCAATTAGGGAAGTAGTGAAAGAGGAAAACAAATACCTCTACAACTCACTCATTCAAGAAGGAAATAAGGCCTCTCCTCTTTTTTGCAGGGCCTTGGATTCAAGTGCTGCATTCATGATACCAGCTTGTTCACCAGACATTGCTCTCGTGGGACTATTATTGTCCTTGTCTATGTTGATGATATTGTTCTTACTGGCAGCTCTTCTACTCTCATCTCAGAAGTTACTCAGGCCATGCACCGTGACTTCAAGCTCAAAGAACTTGGACCTCTTCATTACTTCCTTGGCATTGAGGTTCAGCACACGCAAGATTCTATGCTTCTCCATCAATCCAAATATGCCCGTGATCTTCTACGCCGAGCTGGGATGTCCGACTGTCATCCGGCTATTACTCCTATGGCTACGAGACCTATCACTAAGCCTTCGTTGCCTTTCAAGGATATCTCTCATTTTCGGAGCATTGTTGGAGGTTTACATTACTTGGCTGTCACTCGTCCAGACATTCAGTATGCTGTTAATCGAGTGTCTCAGACTATGCACAACCCCACTGAGCAGGACTATCATGCCTTACAACGCGTTCTGCGCTATCTCAAAGGCACTTTGAATCGTGGTCTTCTTTTTCGCAAGGGGGCATTCGACCTATCTGTCTACTCTGACTTTGACTGGGCAAATGATAAAGATGATCGTAAGTCTACCACGGGCTACATACTCCTACTCGGTCCTAATATCATCTCTTGGTGCACGAAAAAGCAGACTCGTGTTTCTAGATCATCTACTGAAGCTGAATATCGAGCTATGGCTGCAGGGGTTGCAGAAGCTATGTGGCTTCGATATATCACTGATGCGCTGGGTATTCCTCCATCCAAACCGAAGTTATACTGTGACAATGAGTCGACTATCTGTGTCACCAAAAATCCGGTTCTTCATGATCGCATGAAACATGTGGGCACAGACTGTCACTTTGTACGCGATGAGGTTATGGCAGGCACTATGACTCCACATCATGTTTCCTCCTCAGAGCAGCTAGCAGATATTCTTACCAAACCGCTTCCGCCAGTTCCTTTTGAGTACTTATGTTCCAAGCTGCCCCTCGTCTCCGTTAATCATCTTGCGGGGGGATATTAGGAAGTATAATTAAATTAGGATACTACTGTCCTTTCCTATTAGGATTATTCTTTCCTTTCCTACTTGTACTTTGATTACTCTTGTATTCCCTATATATAGGGTCATATCTCTCAATATTCAATAAGACAAGTTATTATCAAATTGTATCACTTAACAACACAAAAATGGTTGAACTCATGCATTCCAACAATTGCCACATGTCATTCTCTAATTATTAGAACTTGTCACTCTCTCAAGTTTGACACATGACATTCTCTTAGAGACCAAACTCTCAAATTTATATACTCCCTCCGTCCATAAAAGAACTTCCCGGTTTGATCGGGCACGCATATTAAGAAAAGTGAAAATTTTCTTTGACTTTCCAAGAATACCCTCCCCTATTTCTCTCGTGCATCATTCCAAATTGAAAAGTTGAACCTCCGGCAAAGAGGGAGTCGAGCCACCTGAACTGCACCAGTGGAAGGTTGTCGCCGTCTAATTCGACGCCATCTGAACTTCCGGCAAAAGGAAGTCGAGCCACCAGAGGAGTGACGCCGTCGAACCGCCAGAGGAGTGACGCCGTCTGAACCACCAGAGCGGCACCTTTCGGAATCGCCTTACCATTGTCTCAAGTTGCCGCCACCGTCACTGCCAGAGGAGCGACGCCTCTGACCCGGCATCTTTGCCACTATTCTCTCCCTAATTTCCGATCCAATTAACAAGCAACACTAATGTTTGGATTGGGGAGGATGAAATTAATAAAACAAAAGGAAGATCAAGAGAAAGGAGAGAAGACTGAAAGGATAGAAAGAGAGATCTGAAGGTGAGGAGACAAACTTGAATCTAAAATGGAGAGAACCGTAGAGAATGGAGAGAGAGAGAGAGGTGGGTAGAGGGGGTTAATAAGTTAGGTTGGTAAGGGTATTTGTGTCTTTTTAAGATAAAGTTTTTGCCAAATAAGAAAATGGGAAGTTTTTTTGTGGACAACCAAATAAGAAAAGTAGGAAGTTTTTTTATGGACGGAGGGAGTATAAAGGATTTTCGCAACTTGATAACTTCAAAGTAAATGTTTTCCCAAAATGAAGTCCATAAGCCAACTCGGGGTGGGCTCATTCCTCTAGGAGCCACTCACTTGAAAAAATTATTTTGAGGACTTATTCAAAGTTTTGATGATGGAAAATACCAAAATACCCTCTATTTAATTGTCATTTAATATGTATTTTTTTTACAAAGGGCTATTTAGGGAATTCATGGTCTTAATTCCCTAAATATTCCTCTAATAAGGTCCCTTTCTAATAAAGTATTTTCCAAATTAGTACTCAATAAGCAATCATTACCAACGTCTTCCTTTATATAATTGAGAAGTAGTCCTCTATAAAAAAATGCCTATTAATTGACAGTTAAATATAATGGAGGGTATTTTTGTATTTTCCATCATCTAAACTATGAATAAACTTTGAAAATTGGTCCTCTCAAATTAAGTGGGTGGCTGCTAGAGAAACGAACTCACCTCCAATAGGCTTATGGACTCCATTTCAGAAAAACATTACTTAGAAATTATCAGTTTTAAAGAATACTTAATTTTAAAGGAGCATTTCGAGAACATACTTTAAGTCTAGATGATAGAAAATACCAAAATACCTTCTATTTGACTGATATTTAATAGATATTTTCGGCAATATGCCATTTATAATAAATCTAAATTATAAAGGATCACACATGTAATTATTGCGTATTGAAGACTAATTTGAAAAAATATCTTATTAGAAATGATTATTTTGGAAATTCACTCAAAATTAAACTACAAATATATGCTTTCTAAATCACTTCATTCTCCAGTGTTTCCGCATTTTCGGAACAAGCTTGGAGTTTCTCAAGGCACCCAAATCTTGCGGGGTGTATTGATAATAGATAAAACTCCAATCCCTTCATCCTGTGAATGTCTTTCTATTTGACTTTTTTAGCTTTATAAACTTTGATATTGATATGTGAAAAAATTACAATAATTTGTTACTTCCTCCATCCCAAAACATTTATAACATTTGTTTTTTCAGCAGTCGCGAGAACTTTTGTTTATTTCTACGTTTTCATTGGTTATTTGATAAAATAAAATATTCTTGACACCTCTTATTTCGAAGAACTTTTCATGTAGTTTTTTGATATGTAAATTTTATTTTTAATTTTTATGCCAATATGTAAATAAAATGAATTGAAAAATTTTAATATTTTACTTCGAAAATACAAGTGTAGCAAATATTTAGGAACAGAGGAAGTATGATATAAAAGTCTTGATTTAATTTTATATTAGGACTGGCCAGTGGCCTGGCCTTATTCTCCGAACCAATCATCCTTTAAGAGAAATTATGTGCAGTGGTGCCGGGAGTAATGCCCTCATTTTCAAATTTCAATGTGTCAAACCCACCAAAATAGCTAACAAATCGCAATTTTTTGTCCTTTTATTTTTATGGAAAAGCATGAAACACCCCCTAATTAAAATACATGGAAACAAGGAGGTTGGTGATTAATTTCGTAGAAATTGTCAAACCCACCAAAAAAACCCCAAAAATGTGAAATAGTCTTCCCGTCCCACAAAACACTACCCATTTTGCATAGTATTTGGTCAAACAGTTACACACTTTGACTATAAATTGTAAAAAAAAGTATATTGAATTATAAGATAAATTCAATATACGATCTAGTTTTGATGTATCAATTTTTTATAACATTTTTTTATTTAGATTATATTTAATTTATGTTCGAAGCGTGTAATTGTTTGTCCAAAAATACATCAAAATGGATAATATTTCGTGGGACGGAGGGATTATATAAAATATAAATAGAGAAAAGGGATTCCCAAAATCTTGCAAGCTAGCCAAGCCCTCCCTCCATACATACAGAATGATGGCCTCAACCAAATATCCCTCTCCTTCCCAAATTGTGGAGTCCAAAGACACACAAGAAGTGATAGTAGTGATCGTACCATTTCTTGCACAAGGCCACATTAATCTTCTTGCCCACATGTCCCGCCTCGTTGCCTCCTACGACTTGCCCGTTTATTTTCTCGGTTTGAGCATCGACATCGTCACAGCCAAACAACGTATTCAAGGTTGGAACCCGACCGACTACCCGACCCTTCGGTTCCACGAGTTCCCCCCGCCCCCGTCTTACCAATCCATCACCAACCCCACCCGTGAATTCGGGTCGTACGCGAACTTGTTAGCTGACACGATGACAGCGGCCGTGGATTTACGCGGCCCCATCAGAGAGCTCCTGTGGGAGCTCTCAGGCAAATGCCGAAGGCTCGTGGTGGTTGGCGACGCCCTGATGGCCACGGCAATACAGGACGTCGCTTCCATACCGAACGCTGAGGCTTACAACTTCTATGTCGGGTCGGCCTTCCACGATGCCTCGCTCGTCTGGGAAGTCTCCCGTAGAGTGCTGCACATCCCGCCTTTCCTCTGGAAGCTCATCGGGAAGCTTGTTCTCCCTCCCGGGGCAGTGATCCCGGACGGTCTTCCGACCCCACAAAGCTGCTTCCCGGAAAATTTCTTGAAGTTCATCGTCGACCAACGAGCCAACCACAAGTTCTTCAAGGGTCATCTATTCGACGCTTGTAGGGCCATAGAAGGCCCATACCTCGACCTCCTCCGGAGGTGCTACAGGCTACTTAGAAGAGGAAACGTGTGGGGGATCGGTCCTTTCAACCCGGTCGTCACCCAATCAATAACAAGCAATAGTAATTCCACAGACCGTCACAGCAGCCTTGGGTGGCTGGACATGCAGCCACCCAAGTCTGTTATTTTCGTCTCCTTCGGGACTCTGACCGTTCTGTCCGACAACCAGCTCTACGAGCTAGCAGAGGGGTTGGAACAGAGCGGGAAGAGGTTCATCTGGGCGGTGAAAGACATGCTGAAAGGAGGGAAAGGACGGATCGGGCTGCCCGAAGGATACGAGGAGAGAGTCAAAGGGAGAGGGCTCATTCTCCGGGACTGGGTCCCGCAGCTCGAGATCCTAGACCATGGGTCGACGGGCGGGTTCTTGACGCACTGCGGGTGGAACTCGTGCATGGAGAGCATATGCAGGGGAGTGCCAATGGCGACGTGGCCAATCCAGTACGACCAGGCCAGGAACGCCGTCCTGATGACGGAGGTGCTAAAGATCGGGATCGCCGTGAAAGATTGGGAACGGAGGGAGGAAGTGATAACTGCGGCGGCGATTGGAGCCGCCGTCCGGAGATTGATAGGGTCGGCGGAAGGAGAGGAGTTGAGAGTAAAGGCGAGAGAGATGGGGAGAGCCGTGAAGCAGTCCGTGATGGAGGGGGGCGTTTCTCGCGTGGAGATGGACAGTTTTATTGCTCATATTACCAGAAAATGTTGAGAGGGAATTGAAGGAGAGGTGCGTTGAAATAAATACCTCTAGTTTTCTTTTTTCTTCTAAAGTGCACTTCTCTTCATTGTAATTGATTTAAAATATCTTTATTCTAAGTGATTAGTGAATAATTGTTGATAAAAGTTTCCAAGAATAATATCGTTTGCAGTGTTTTGCATCTTTTCACTAAACAAACTTTAAGAGTATTTTAAAGGCGATTGTTATTCAATAAGTCAACAATTTTAATACTCCTTAATTTTAGAATGTCTTCTATAAGAAAAGTGCTTACTAGAATAAGAATTAAAAAAACAGAAGGAACTAAAATAAGATTTTAATATTTTTATCTGCAAAATAGGATTTATAATTCCAATATAGAGTGCTACATTGTCACAAGACAATAGTCCTATTTTGGTGATAAAATATATCACTCATATATATTTTGGCAATAAATCTATGTTTTACTTTTATCTTGGTGATTTCTTAAGGTCTATTTGGAAATAGCGTTAGCAATTAGCGTTAGAGTTTTGAAAAGGCTATCAACGGACAGCTTTTAGCGTTAGCGTTTTCAAAATAATCTGTACCGTTTTAAGAAGAATTTACTTAAATAACACTAAAAAATAATGATTTTTCCTAAATAGTATCACATATGTTTTTCTTCCCAACGTAGCACTTTTAGTCATTATGCAATAGTCATTATTCAAATAAATATTCGTCATCACTGGACATTATGAACATTGTTAAGTGCTATTAAGGGAATAAAAAATTTAAATGCTATTTAGGAAAATGACTTAAGTTTTAGTGCTATTTAGTGCAAATATTTCTAAAATTTTATTCAAAGCGGTAACGCTAATCTCTAACGCTATTCCCAAACAAGCCCTTAGTCATGCTTTCAATTAATGTTGCCATTTTGAATATTGTTTAATGATAGAACTTAACATTGAAAACAGAAACTATCAAGCCCCCAAAGGATTAATATCATGTCGTTTGGGGCGTAGAATGAAAACGACGTCGTTTTAATCATTTAAACATTAATTTACTTCTGCTCAAATCGGCAAACCGTCATTTGTCTTCTACTCGCATTCGCAACTTTATATTCAACTAATCCAACTCGCCAACCCTGGCTCATCGCAGCCTTGCTTCTGCCAATGTCCGACCACTAATTGGGACATGTAAAAATTTTGACCTGGTACTTGATAGAAGTTAGAGCCACATGGCTTAGGCGGACCCATAGCTAGGGCTCCCACATGAGGCCACGTACCCAAGGAGAATCCATCTGAGCAGAACAGTCGTCAGTTAAATTTTTATTGAATTTTTCTTGGCAACCCTGCCATATGTGCACACTCCCTTTCTTCTCCGGGAACGGATCTTTTATCTCCAACAGGTCGAAGTCCCATTTGCAGAACGTTGCCGCAAATTCTGAATTCAGGTTCTTGTACACGCTTTTGTCCTTAGCTTGTAGAGCATTGTCAAACCATATACATACTCCCTTTCAGTAGTGTTTATCTGATTTAATTGTACTTAATAAGTCAAACCAAACAAACATATTGGGAAAAAGACTAAAGTAGAAGTAAAAAATTAAAAATATACAAAATAGCACTTCCGTGTTTTTATTCTCAAAATAAGAGTTAAAATACTTTTACATTACCAAACATGGTCATGTACATTACCAAATGGTATACTAATGCGCACATGTACAGTGCTACATTACAACCACATTACAACAATGCGAGTTCTAATTTCAAAAATAAAAACATATTTAGACAAAAATAGATATTATGACATTGATAATTAGTGTGAAAAGAACGGCAGTGTAATCTATTACTCCTTTTACTCTATGAAAAGGTTCGATATTTGCTTGTCCCAAGAACGTTCCACACTATTAATAAAATAAAACTTTTTATTTATCTATATCATTTTCGTTAAATGATACAGAGTAGTGAGAGTACAGAGTAGTAGTTAAGTGGAAATAGTTCAAGCCAAAAGAACAATAGTAAACATAAAAATAACAATTTAATGACCAAGCTGCTTTTGAATCGGTTGTACAACCGATGCAAAAACGTACAAATGCGCGATTTAAAAGGCTTTTTTAGTAGTGTGCTAGTGAAGATTAACGCTATGTTTGGTTCAAGATATTTGGAAGGAAAAGAAAAAATGGTTTTCTTTCATTTTCCTCACCAAAATGGAAAGAATTTGGTCTTTCTTCCACTTACTATATTTTGTCTTCTCATTTTTTTTCCTTCTACTTTTCCTTTCTTTTCCCCTATGACCAAACAAAAAAAACTATTTTTCACTTCACTTTCTTTTCTTTTCCCTTCAAAATTTCTTGAACCAAACTTAGTATAAAGCAATATAGTAGTAGAAAAAGAGAAGTAAAATTTGCACTGAATAGGACTAAAACATAAGTCATTTCCCAATGTAGGACTTGAACTTTTTTATTCACCAAATAGGACTTAATAATGACTAGTGAGAAGAATAATGTCCAAGTGATGCGTGTCATTTAGTTGAATAATGACTAATTGATAATGACCAATGATCCTATATTGGGAAATAAAAGCATATAGTCCTATATTGAGAATGTCATTATGTTTTAGTCCTATTTAGGTAAGCTATCCAAAAGGGAAATGTTACCGCAGTTGGGGAGTGATGGCCATTCAGAGCATCCCAAATAAGCTCGCGATCATGTTCGCTATAATTACCATCATTTCTGGACGGGTTTCGGGCGGCCAACCAACGCTCGAACCAGGGAGTGTATTTCCCAATCTAGGGCATTACCCGGTACACATTTCTTCTTTCATCATTCTTGGTGAGAATGTCCGGGATAGACGTCCACGGGTAGTTCACCGGTGGAACCACCATCGCCACCCCCAACAGCCTCTCTGGTATCCGTTTCAGGCACCCCCACGTTGGGTATGACCCCATCGGGTTATACTTTGGTCCGATCCCAATCCGATCGGCTAGTTCCTCAATGTCTGATGATTCACTTCTCTACGTCTGTTTATCGTTCAGGTCGCTCTCTCCGTACCCAGCTATGTCGAACAGAACCATATACACTCCCATC
Organism: Cuscuta campestris; assembly: GCA_900332095.2. Lineage (NCBI taxonomy): Eukaryota > Viridiplantae > Streptophyta > Magnoliopsida > Solanales > Convolvulaceae > Cuscuta > Cuscuta campestris. The sequence goes on along the minus strand of OOIL02005153.1, from coordinate 1,517,429 downwards.
ACCTCCATCAAATCCTGCTTCGAAAAGAGCTAGTAAAAGAAAGAGTAAATTCCTCTCTTATAAGATTTTTTTATTTAGTTCTTTATTATCAAATATTATCCATTTGGTCATTCTTTTATAGGTACCTTTTCACAAATAGTCCCTTTTTTGACACTCTGTTATGTTGGTGTTAACTTGGTATATAGCCCATCTTACCAGCAATAGAATATGTCACTGGACATAAAGTTATTATAAAATTACACTTTTAGCCATCAAACTAACATCAACATAATAGAAGATAAAAAAACTATTTGTGAAAATACTCATAAAAAAAAGGATCACGGAGGTAATATTTGATAATAGAAGACTAAATAGGATAAACTCTCTCTTATAAAGGACTAATTATGGAATCTACTCCATAAAAATACTCGAATCAAATATTACTTCCTCCGTTCCTTAAAGCTGTTCTCATTTTGACTTTTAGAGAATTTAATAGAAAAATATTTTTGTGTTGACTTTCCGAAAATACCCCTAATGTGATGGGTAAAGTAAGAAGTGATAAATAGATTATTAGCAAAAAGGTAGGGTAAGAGTGATGGGGTAAAAATGATTTTTAATAGAAAGAAGAAGGACTTTGTAGGTCTCAAAAATAAACAGAGAAGGACTTTAAGGAAAAGAGGAAGTATACTTTTTAGGATTCTTATTCAAAGAAATAAATAAATAAATCAATACTAGAATTTCTCCCCTGGCTTGAGTGGTAGCAAGCCACTCCCCAGGATTCATGGGGAAGTTCACCCAGGTTCGAACCCCAGCGAAGGCAGCAGCATTGGCTCTTTGTGCGTCATTAGTCATTAGATCATATTTAATCATATTTAATCATATCAAATCTAATTAGACCAAAATAAATTGAATTAGATCAGATTCTATGAAATTTGACCAAATCAAATTCAATCAGATTTATCTAGTAAGATCCAATCAATTCAGATCAGACTTGATATCTTCAAGACGGCATTTCGTACCCATAAAGGCCATTATGAATTTTTAGTTATGCCCTTCGGCTTGACGAATGCTCCGTCTACTTTCCAGGCGGCTTTGAATCAACTCTTTCGCGTGTACTTGCGCAAATTCGTGATTACTTTCTTTGACGATATATAGGTATATATGTTAGGCGTGTCGTAGCACCTACAAATTAATTTATTATTTTTCTTAACACTTAACCCTTTATGAATTAATATTTATTAAAATATATAGATAGGGCAAGTAAGGATCGATCCCACGAGGAAAGATACTTTTTAGGCTATGTAAATCAGTTCACTTGTCACTTTTATTGAATAAAAACTAACTAAACTAACAACTAAAACTAAAGGATATGGGGAGTTTGAATGATAATTCTAAAAAGATAAATGCAAATAAAATTAAAATAAAGATAACAGAGAACAGATACGAGATGGAACCACAACAACAAGTCAAACTCAAAAGCCACTCAGGGAGAAAAACAAACACACAAAAACAATCACATAATAAACTTTATAAAAACGTAGACAATAATAATTAATTTAAACCATTTTGAAAATACTTATAGTTTTTAATGAAAAATAAACTGAACAAATATGATTCCTTAATTAATTATGCCTTAATTCTAAAATTAAACAACTAATTAAACTCAGGGTTAGGCTGAAGAAGAGTTCCACCAACGATTCTTCCCTATTCTCTCATTCATATTAGCTCATGTTAAGACCAACCTTAACTCTAAACCATACTACCCTTAGCAACCCAAAGACCAACCCTTAAGTTACTACTAAGAATAGCACATTAATATTTGTGGAAAACATCACCATAACAATCTTGCTGTAACACTACGGTTATTTAACAAAATTAGTTCAAGAACCTTGATTAGCGAAAACCACTTAGCGAGGCAATTTAGGCTAATCAAGTGACACTTAGTTTCTAGAAAAGTTCGGCTATTTAAAGCACTTCGGACTTTAAAAGAATATCATTTTAAATTGGATTAGGTCGCGATCCTAATTTGACCCAACTTAAGTAAAATCAATTGAAAAATAGTTCTCAAACACCTTTTCGAGTTTAGATTTTAAGGAGAAAGACCAAAGTAGGACTAAAACATTAAAAACATATCAAAATAGAACTTCCATGTTTTTATTCCCGAAACAGAACTTACATTACCAAACATGGTCATATACATTACCAAAAAAGTATAGTAATCTGCACATGTATACTGCCACATTATCACAATGCAAAATCACATTACCACAGTGCAAAGTCCTATTACGGGAAAAAAACATGAAAGTCCTATTTTAGTATTTTTCTCTATCTTTTAGTCCTATTTAAGATGATTTCTATAGATTTTAACAGTAGCGTAGAGCTAAAATCTCTTCAAAGTCAATGTAATTCAACAAACAAAGATTCAATCTTTTTGTCAAACAATCCGGCCTAAGAAGGTTTTATAATTTCAGAGACAATAATAAATCACCAAATCATATTTGAACAATTCAACATCAACACACAACCAAATCAACACTTATAATACTCCGTATAACTTAAACATTCAACAAACATGGAATTGAAAATAGACATATTTAAATATTGGAAGTCAAATTCATCAATTTAGGGAATTAATAAATTTAATATCCTATTTAAAAGAACATAGAATTGAAAGGGGAAAAATGCTCCCTGGGTTCTCCCTTTTTCGCTGCCAGAAGAAAGCCCAAGCCGTCCGCCGTTGTTCCATCGTTCCAGTCATCGCCGGAATGAAACTGTTGTTGTCGCCACCATCGCCGGAGCATTCATCGGCTTTCTGCAGTTGTTCCGTTTGCCCACACCGGACCTAGGGTCGGAACCCTAGGCCGGCTCTTTTCCATTCTCTCTCTGCCCGTGTCTCTATCCGTCTGGTATCTGCCCCCCTGATTGTGTGACTTTTGTCTCCCTTTTATACGGAGTATTAAAAGTTTTGAAGAGGTTTAATCAAATAGGAGTAGATCTGTTTCTTCCGCTAGTCTTCTCCTGTTGGCGAAGATTTCATAGCTAACATGCCTTCCGTCTTTTTATTTTGTTTTGATCTTCTTTGTCACTTGCTTTATCATTGAATGATTGGGCTTGGCCCAATCCTTTTCTTCCTTTCCTTTTGAGCTCCAAAAACAAAAAACTGATGGTAGGTACCCTGTATTTTGAAATAAAAACTGCCAGATACCTCTAATTTTTAAAATATACTACGAGGTACTCTAAAATATTGAAAAATTAACTAAGGGGTGATTTTCCATCCATACCTCCGTTTCCTCCTATTACTTCCGTCATTTCATCATCATCATCGCCATCATATCATCATCATCATTACCATCATCACCCATCGATCATCATCTCCCTCCTGTTCTTCTTCACACGCCTTCTCCAGTCCTCCCAACTCCTCATTTCCTTCTTCTTCTTTGATCTAGCCCCCACCCCCACCCTCAAACCATACCACCCTTTTATTCTTCTTATTTTTCTATTATTATTATTATTATTATTATTATTATTATAAAAATTTAATTAGTAATTTTACTCTCTAAAAAGTAACTATTCTTCTTCTTCCTGCAATCCAGCCTCCACCCTCTCCCTTAATTTTCTTCCTCTTATTTTTCTATTGTTATTTAAAATTAATTAGTAATTTCACACCCTAAAAAACTAGTTATTTTATTACTCTAAATAGTGATAAATACCAAGTAATTAATAAGATTAACAATACAAGAAGAAAATAATAATAAATGACTACTCCCTCCGTCCCAAAAAGATTAACATCTTTCAAAAAAATTACGTCCTACAATCTCCTACTCATTTCTATTAAAAAACCACTTTTACTCCTTACTTTTTAAACCCTGCCTATGAAATAAAGGTAATCTACACATCACATCCTACTTTTACACATCAAATTAATGTTATTTTTGGAAAGTCAACACAAAATTATCCCTCCTTTAATTTTCACTTTAGTCAAAATGTATAAAACTTTGTGGGACGGAGGAAGTAATATTTACTCCCTCCGTCCCCCTGTAATTGTCCACTTTCATTTTTGCACACCATACAATGCACTTTTTTAATCTATTTTATCTTATAATTTGTTTTTTAAAAAATTATAAAAATTACTCCATCCGTCCTATAATGTTCTTCCCACACACTTTTTACCCGGTCAAACTTTAATGACTTTCTTTACCTATTTTCATTAGATATTTGATAAAATAATATAGTCTTGTCACCATTTGTTTTGTAGAACTTATGATGTAGTTTTTAAATATATAAATTTTATTTTTAAATTTTACACCTACAATCAAATAAATTGAATTGAAAATAAAGTCGGTCAAACTTCGTAAAATGAATCGAGAAGATCATTATAGGACGGAGGGAGTATATATTAATAATCTATTTGTTAAGATAAACCAAACAAGATCACACATGACTATATTTAGGCTTACACATTGAGAGAATTTGATGAGTCAAAGTGCTTAGATGAATAGTTCCAAAAGTCAAATGTAGACAAATACAGGGGGACGGATGGAGTATAATAAATAATAAATAAAATTAATACTCATAATTATTAGTTTTTTTAATATAAAATTGAGTAGTACAACTACTAATTCTTTTAATAATAATAATTGATATCATTATTTATATTAAAAATAATTAGTAGTGGTTATACTTTATTTATAATAATTATTATTATTGCATGTTTAGGACTATTTATTAGTGCTTTTTTCTAAACATTAGAGTAGTAAAATTACTTTTTATAGAGTAAAATTACTAATTAAATTTTTATAATAATAATAATAATAATAATAATAATAGAAAAATAAGAAGAATAAAAGGGGTGTATGGTTTGAGGGATGGGGGTGGGGGTGGGGGCTAGATCAAAGAAGAAGAAGAAGGAAGATGAGGAGGGGGGAGGACTGGAGGAGGCGGGTGAAGAAGAACAGGAGGGAGATGATGATGGATGGGTTATGATGATAATGATGATGATATGATGGTGATGATGATGAAATGACGGAAGTAATGGGAGGAAACGGAGGGATGGATGAAAAATCACCCCTTAGTTAGTTTTTCAATGTTTTAGGGTACCTCGTAGTATATTTTTAAAACTAGAGGTACCTGGCAGTCTTTATTTCAAAATACAGGGTACCTACCAGCAGTTTTTTGCTCCAAAAAATCCATCTTCTTTATTTTTTTCAACATAAAAATTGTGTCAAGTAAAATAATACTTCCAAAATAATTGTCATTTATAAAAATACTTAAAATCATGCATTTTATGTATAAAATATAAACAATATCCTAAAATGCTAAATATGATAAAATATGAATATTTCGGCATAAAATGCATATAAAATATCTTAAAAGTACTAAGAAATGAGGGAATAAAATATGACATTTTGTGACTCAACAAATATCCCCACACTTAGACTTTTGCACGTCCTCGTGCAAACAAGATTTTGAAAATCATTTTTTTCCTTTTTTGATTTGAAATTAGAATCCAAAACAATTTCTCAATCTTATAACAATCTAAAGTGATGCATGAAACATTAACTAGAAATTAACTATGTACCAAGCAGAATAAACCCTTTAAAAATCAATTTACTACTTTAAGTTTTAAAACAATTCTTTTACTTCAAAGCTAAGTAGAAATTACTTTTATTTAATGTCAAACTTTTAAATAAGTAAGGCCATTGAGAACATTTTAAAAGAAACAAATAGAGCAGCAAAAAGCGGTTAGAAAATCTTAAGAAACCATCAAGTAAAGAAAAGCTCAAGAAAAATTATTTTCTTTCCAAAATTCAGAAACTTTTATTTATTGGTTTCTTTCAATATTTAATTTTAATTGTTTGAGTTGACCCGTGTAGCGAGTCTCAACCAGGCTACCCTAGGTTTCTTCGAACAAAACGCTTCCACTTTCTATTAAAAAATCACTTTTACCCTTATTTTTTCATATCCTACCTATACATCATATTTTTTCTCTAATAATCTGACCATCACATCTTACTTTTACCCATCACATCAGGGGCAAAATTAGAAGTCAACTATAATTTAACACTTCCTTATTTTTGCTCCAAGTCAAAATTGGAAGTCTTTTTGCAAACGGAAGGAGTAGAATTTAGTAAGGACTAAATTGGGGAAATACGTTATTACAAAGGACTATTTTGGGAATTACTCTAAAAACAATTTATACCGACATTTTTGTCATTCTAAACCATCACACTAACATTGCACTAACACAAAATATCAATACAAACTTCAGGGAAATAAAATAAGATACTCCCTCCGTCCTCAATTAGTTTACAATTTTTTTTCTCTCCTCTCGATATTTTGTATTTGTTTACGCGACTTCAATAAGTATTTGATAAAATAAAATATTCTTGTCAACTCTTGTTTTGTAGAACTATTGACATAGTTTTTTAATATGTAATTTTAATTTCTTATTTGTATATCACTTTGTAAATAAAATAATTTCAAAATGTGAGATATTTATCCTCGTAAATTCCAATTTGTAATCAAATCGGAGATGAATTGAGTATAATTTTAGGGGTACAAATAACATTACTCCCTAATTCTTTACTTTTTTAGAGTAGTTGATATCGAGCAGATTAGTACTCCGTGTATTTTACTACTCCGTACTACTTTCCATCCAGCTAATCACAGCACTCATACTCGAATGATTATAATAAAATAGGGCCATGCTACTCCGTAGTACTTTCCCGGTGTATCTACTCGTAAATTTCATTAAAATATGTTTCATATATAATCTACTCCGGGGTATTAAAAATAGAAATTTTAGTATTTTTTAATTAAAACATGACATACATTTAACCCAAAAAAATGTAATATATAGTCTCAAAAACATGGTAAATAAAAATATATAGTGCCAAACTTTGGCATTATGGTGTCACAATGCTCCTATTTAAGAGATACTACGTAATATATAAAATTATACGACATAGCAGAAGTAAATTAAATCGGATTCATTTTAATTAAAAGTTTGAATATTTAATACGGAGTACATGGAAACAAGGGAGTTGGTGATTAATTTCGTACAAAGTGTCAAACCCACCAAAAAAAACCCAAACAAAGTGACATATATAAAATATAAATAGAGAAAAGGGATCCCCAAAATCTTGCAAGCAAGCTAGCCAAGCCCTCCCTCCATACATACAAAATGATGGCCTCAATAACGAACTATCCCTCTCCTGCCCAAATTGTGGAGTCCAAAGACACACAAGAAGTGATAGTAGTGATCGTACCATTTCTTGCACAAAGCCACATTAATCTTCTTTTCCACATGTCCCGCCTCGTTGCCTCCTACGATTTGCCCGTTTATTTTCTCGGTTTTAGCATCGACATTGTCACAGCCAAACAACGTATCCAAGGTTGGAACCCGACCGACTACCCGACCCTTCGGTTCCATGAGTTCCCCTCGCCCCCGTCTTACCAATCCAACACCAACCCCACACGTGAGTTCGGGTCGTTCACGGACTTGTTAGCTAACACGATGAAAGCGGCCGTGGATTTACGCGGCCCCATCAGAGAGCTCCTATGGGAGCTCTCGGGCAAATGCCGAAGGCTCGTGGTGGTTGGTGACGCTCTGATGGCCACGGCTATACAGGACGTCACTTCCATACCGAATGCTGAGGCTTACAACTTCTATGTTGGGTCGGCCTTCCACGATGCCTCAATCATCTGGGAAGCCTCCCGTAGAGTGCTTCACATCCCGCCTTTCCTCTGGAAGCTCATCGGGAAGCTTGTTCTCCCTTCGGGTGCAGTGATCCCGGACGGTCTTCCGACCACACAAAGCTGCTTCCCGGCAAATTTCTTGAAGTTCATAGTCGACCAACGAGCCAACCACAAGTTCTTCAAGGGTCATCTGTTCGACGCTTGCAGAGCCATAGAAAGCCCGTACCTCGACCTACTTCGAAGGTGCTATAGGCTACTCAGAAGAGGAAACGTGTGGGGGATCGGTCCGTTAAACCCGGTCGTCACCCAATCAGAAATAAGCAATAATAATTCCACAGACCGTCACAGCAGCCTTGGGTGGCTGGACATGCAGCCACCCAAGTCTGTTATTTTTGTCTCCTTCGGGACTCTAACCGTCCTGTCCGACGACCAGCTCCACGAGCTAGCCGTAGGGTTGGAACAGAGTGGCCAGAGGTATATCTGGGCGGTGAAAGACGTGCTGAAAGGAGCGAAAGGATGGATCGGGTTGCCCGAAGGATACGAGGAGAGAGTCAAAGGGAGAGGGCTCATCCTCCGGGACTGGGTCCCGCAGCTCGAGATCCTGGACCATTGGTCGACGGGCGGGTTCTTGACGCACTGCGGGTGGAACTCGTGCATGGAGAGCATATGCAGGGGAGTGCCAATGGCGACGTGGCCAATCCAGTACGACCAGGCCAGGAACGCCGTCCTGATGACGGAGGTGCTAAAGATCGGGATTGCCGTGAAAGATTGGGAACGGAGGGAGGAGGTGATAACCGCGGCGGCGATTGAAGCGGCGGTCCGGAGATTGATAGGGTCGGCGGAAGGAGAGGAGTTGAGAGTAAAGGCGAGAGAGATGGGGAGAGCCGTAAAGCAGTCCGTGATGGAAGGGGGCGTTTCTCGCGTGGAGATGGATACTTTTATTGCTCATATTACCAGAAAATGTTGATGGAGAGGTGCATTGAAATAAATACCTCAAGTCTTTTTTTCTAAAATGCACTTTCTCATCTTTGTAATTGATTTAAAATATTTTTATTCTAAGTGATTAGTGAGTTCTGTGAATCTTTTAATGGTTTGCAGTGTTTTGCATCTTTTCACTATACAACTTTGAGAGTATTTTAATGGCGATTGTTATTCAATGAGTCAAACATTTTTAGTACTCAATTTTTAAGAATGTCTTCTTTGAGAAAAAACATTTACTAGAATAAGAATTAAAAAAAAGAAAGAACTAAAATAAGATTTTAATATTTTTATCTGCAAAATAAGATTAATAATTCTAATATAGAGTGTTACATTGTCACAAGACAATAATCCTATTTTGGTGATAAAGTATATATCACTCATATATATTTTGGCAATAAAACTATGTTTTACTTTTATCTTGGTGATTTCTTAATAATGTTTTCAATTAATGGTCATTTTGAATATTGTTTAATAATACAAATTAACATTGAAAACAAACACTATAGCGCCACCAAAAGATCAATATCATGTCGTTTGGGGCATAAAATGAAATCGACGTTGTTTTAATCTTGTTTAAACATTAATTTACTTCTTCTCGAATCGGTTTAAACATCGTTTTAATCGTGTTTAAATGAAATCGATTGTTGATTCGTGGAAGGAAAATTATTTTCCCTCTTCTTAGTTTATTTTCTCTCTTTACTTTCTTTTCTTTCGACTTCTCTGTTCTTTTCCTCTCTAAGAAAAATTATTTTCCATATCAATTTATTTTCTTATTCAAATTCCTTGAACCAAACATAATGCAAAAGAGGTGGAATTTTAATTTTTCTTCATAATTTAATAGACAAAACCAAACACTAAAAATTCTTCTTCCTTCAGCATTTTTCTCCTTTCCCTACAATTTTAAAAGTTCCAAATATATCATATGTAGACAATAGGCCAAAGGACCATTTGGCTTGCCGAGGAATGGGGATCTCATAAAAGTAATTGCCTAAATCCTAGTAAATAATCAACCTCACTACTGATAGAAACCCTATACATGACACTTAACCAGAGAGGCAGACAATTTGATTAAGAAAAAAGCATTTCCATATGTTAACTAGGATAGATCATGAGATTGTAATCTTGAATGGATTGATCATAAAGAAAATCATCAACCTATGAGACAGTTCTTTGAGAAAAATATTTGAACCATTTCCTAAAGAGTACATGCTGGATTTTTATCAGTGAGTTTCTTAATTTTTTAAATTTAATGAATTAGTAATATGGGTCCTTCCACAAGTAGTTGGGATTAAAAGTGTTACTAAAGGGTGATGATGATGGCTAATCGTAAAATTTCAAGTAGAATGGAGTCTCTTTAAAACTTTAACAGGGTGTAAATCTTCTTGTTAAGTGTGGTATTTCATCAAACACTTGGTGGGCATGATTTCTAACATTAAAATACAATGAAATTGAAGATGTGAAAATACTCTGAAATTCGAGATGTGATTTCTAACTTAAAAATACACTGGAATTTCGAACTGAAAATTTCAATGATTTCACTTCAAAATTTCGCACAGTACAAATTTCATATGAATTCTCTTCGAAAATTGGAGATGTCATTAAACCTAATTCATAAATTCAAAAACAATGGTATGTAAAAACCTGGGACCTGGGGCTTAGCAGCAATCCGTCGCGCAGCACCGAAGTAGAGGGTGTAGTCCGTAGCCAGCAATCCGTCGCCAGCAGGATCGTCCGACGACTGAGGCTCTGCTGCAGTCCGTCGCCAGAGCAGCACCGCGCGAAGTCTCTCTCGGAATTGAAGTTGTGGGCTTATACCCTTGTTTTTATTAAAGCTTTCCTAGAGTAGAGTAATTGGGAAAAATTACCAGGCCGGCCGCGGGTAATAGCAAATGGGCGGGCTTTTAAAATTTTAGTTTTGTGTCGGCCCAACGGACAAAACATATTTTTGAAAAGAGCAATGCTAGGGGTACACCAAAAGGTGTACCCCAAATGTACACCACCCTCTTTTCCACCACACATTTTTATTTGATTTTTATTTACTTATATTTTTTTAAATTTTTTTGCCTTTTTCAGTGGACAAGGAAGGGGTGGGGGATATATGGGGTACACCTTTGTACCCCTAGCATTTTTCTTTTGAAAAATCTAAAAATAATTAGTGTCGAGTAAACCCACATAAACTGTGTTTAGTTTCACATTTAAACATGTTGGATAAACTTTCACAAACATATTTTTAAAATTTTAATAGAAATTTACAAAATTATTTATACGTTTCATTGTCGCTTAGACTGTCATAAAAATAAATAATTTTTTTGCATCGACTTAGCGGACGCAAAATTGCGAAGGCTATGTGCCCCTCACTAACATTGGCAGCTAATTCAACTTATTCTAGTAGTGACTTTATATTCAACTAATCCAAGTCGCCAACCCTTCCTCATCACAGCCTTGCTTCTGCTAATGTCCGACCACTAATTGGGACATGTAAAATCTCAACCTGGTACTTGATAGAAGTCACATGGCTGAGGCAGGCCCATAACTTGGGCTCCCACATGAGGCCACGTATCCAAGGAGAATCCAACTGAGCAGCATAGCCGTCAGCTAATTAAGGATCTGGGATCAGTTGTCAATCTGACCCAATAACTACTAAGCCGATCTCTAGGGTCGGTACCTACCGACCTGACCTCTGAGGTCAGTACTTGACAAGTCGACCATAAAGGTCAGGACCTCACACCTATCAAGACGACCTCCAAGGGTTGATCATCAAGTTTGACAGGAGACTTTATCTCATATCATCAAGGGTTGACAACTCAAATTCATTTTACTCATATTATTCTTACTCATTATTATTACTCTGTACTAGTACATCACCCGTGCGATGCACGGACAGATAAACGATGCTTCAGAAATCATAAAATTTATTAAATTTTAAATAGAATTACTAACATAAAAATGTGTATTAAAAATAGACTACATGCAATACCTACTATTATTATGAGGTTAACTGGGTGTTGGGATGAACATCGCTTCCTGCTTGAATAATGTTATTTAGTTAAAAAGACAATTATTTAAAAAAAACTACAAAAGATTTGTGATAAAAAAAATTGAAAATTATTTTAACAGATACAAATACTACGTAGTTAACATATACTCCGTAAATAGCATTATACTCTTCCACTCTCAGCCCGCCCAAATGAGTGTGATGCATCGGCCCAGTCCAACATTCAGTCAAGTCCAGTCCAACTTAAAATTCTTTCTCCTTCCGCCGCAGTTATCCTGACCATATCTTCTGCCTTCTCCTATCTCTTACTTTTTTCTCAACCCTCCAAATTTCTATAGTAATACCGGTTTGTGCTACGATGGAGTTCACCTCCTACGTTGATTACGTGTACGTTTTGGTTCTCTCTCTTGTATCCATCTGTTTCTGTTTCATTTCTTTTATTTTTTTTATTTTTTTCGTAATTCTATTGGCTTCTTATCACACACTGAAGAAATCGAATGTCATCCACTTATTCAAAACAAAAGGATGATGTATTCTCATTTTTAAGATGAGACGGTCTCCGATGATAGACCAATTTTTTACATATTATGATTTTTATTTCAGATCTCATTAAATCTCAGAAAAAGGATTATTTATATGTTTTGTTTTTTAGGACAATCTTTTCTCCATGATTTTTGATAATTTTTGGGGTTCATATAAGATTTAGATGTTTTTATTAGATCTCTTTAAAATGAGTTTATCTGCTTCGATTCGAACAACGAAGAATTTGTTCACAGATCCATGCATGTTCAGATTTGTAATTTGACAACGAATGCATGATGTTAAAAATCATGTGTAATAGAGGAGGTCTCCGATGATAGACCTGATATACTGATGGTATTTTATGTTAAGTGTTTAAACTTGTTTTACAATATTGAAGGATTTTCTCTTTTAGGATTTAGATGAAAATCTGAATTTACTTCATAAATATTGTGGTTGGTAGTAATATTCATGAATATTTAAAACAACAATCTCTCAGTGAAATTATTTTCCTGTTAATTTTTAGTTATACAGCTTTTAATCTAAATATTCTACTCCATTTATTTTATAAACAAAGAAAGCAATAACCTTAAGCTTAAAACTGCAATTATATACTCCCTCTGTCCAATATTTATCTTCCCATTTGGACCGGGCACGCATATTAAGAAAATATGTAAATGGCATTGACTTTCCCATTTTACCCCCTCATCCCATTGGCCTGTACAACAACGAACTCTAATTCTAACAATTAAAGCAGAGTTTTGATTTGAAGAAACAAAGTCCAATACCAACGAGGAAGACTTCAAAATTAAACATAAGATTTCTATCAAAAAATGAAAAATTAAACTCCAATTTATTTTTCAAAGCAACACTGTAGCGGCAATTTTACGGCAGCAGATAAGTAGACGAAATTGGATGAGCAAAGGGAGGATAAGTCAGATCTAGCAGAGATGAGATTATTTCTTTTCAAATCTTTGAGATCCCACATGAATGAAATGGGTTTTGTTCAGATTCACTGCATAGTGAAAACTCCAACTTTATTGCTACAGTGGGGGTGAAGGAGAAAGACGAAGCCAGAGGAGAAAGAAGATGGCGGATGGGAAAGGAGATGGCGGTGGAAGAAGAAGATGGAAGCGATGGCCGATGAAGAAGATGGCTAAGAGGGGAAGGAGGAAGAAAATGGCTAAGAACAAAATATAGGACGGAGGAAGAAGGCAAGGGGTGAGAGAATCAGTTGGGAACTTGGATGACTGAGCGAGAAAACTAATTTGAGGCACAAGGGTAAAACCGACTTTTTAGTATTCATTCTTTGCCAAAAAAGAAAATGGGAAGATAATTTGTGGACAGACCAAAAAGGAAAGTGAGAAGATAATTGTTGGACGGAGGGAGTATATAATATTTTCAAAACCTGGTATCTAATCTGGTTATGTCTGGCATTTTATCTATATTCTGATCACAATGGATCAAAGTTAGACAAATGTACCATGACCATAAGGCTTTTATTTCTTACAGGAGGATTTTATTTAAAATGAAGTGAAGTAAATTATGTAAGTCATTTCATATATAGTTCATTCAATTTTTTTTAAGTATAATGTGTACAAAACAAAGTCATAGAATAATTAAACAAATGAATTCTTTTACTTGTTATTTCAGGTTTGATATTTTGTAAAGAAGCTGCTTGTGATGCAGGTAAGTATAATTAAAAATTACTATGTTTCATTAATTAGAATATAATATCTAAACTAAGTATATTAACTAACAGTAAGTCTTTCATGTTTCCCAGAAATATCTCATGCAATGAAGTTAGGACAAGTAAATTAGTTAAATTACTTAAATTACTATCTCATGCAAGTCTTTCAATGAAGTACTTAAATTACTTAATATACATGTATTGAATGAAATCTTCATTAAGGTTGGCATGGTTTTCTGTAATATGATGACTATATTTTTCATCACTTCAAGACATAATAAATGCATAAAACCATCTAAATTTATATCTGTTAAATATATATATACACTAACTGAACTGTGTTTACTAAATAAAAGTCATAAAAATAATAGAGTATGTGAAGTGGAGTGTGTTCACCTGTGTTTGTATGGAGCCTCTTTCTTTTTCCTCTGTCTTTACCACTTGTCTTTACCACTGGGCAGTGAGCTATTCATTTCAGTTTCCAAATATAAATAAATTTATCACTATAGGATATGAGGAAGAAAGATATCTACTTTATATATGGAACACCACTCATAGGTTATATATATGTATTGAAATAAACATACAGAAAGGCCTGTCCACCACTGATAATTATTTAAATATACTTAGAAGTTTATGTCTAGGAGATTATTCATGTTTAAGCCATACAAATCAATAAGTCCAAAACATTTTTTGTCATGTGACCCAAGGAAGTTGATACATTAAAGGACTTCATTTTTTGATGGTTTTATCGTGGATATTTAAAATGAGGCATTTACTTTAAAACATTTAAACCTTAAATGACTGCAGTTCTAATATGCTTTTAAAGTACTTTAAAATTTTTTAAACTCAGTGATTTGGTCAGGACTTTGAGTGTGAACTACCTTTTTTAACTTTGCACATTTGAATGATTTCAGATTTTGATGGTTTATTGTGGAGTTGTTAAATGAGGAGGTTTTTAAAAACTCTTTAAAATTGCAGATTCATT